>BQNB010055997.1:0-25996 GCA_026074375.1 Tanacetum coccineum
TGGCTGCAACCGTAATAAGTTGCTCCGCCAAGATGCGGACAATATCAGCTTTAATCGATATTAACAATACAACATAATCCCAAATAAAGGTCGGCATTTAAGATTTATGTGTATTACTCAATCCTACAGTTAACAAAAGCATATTTTAGAACAAACACAATAGCTAAAATACGAACTATGAAACAACTTAAAAATCAAATATTAAAAATAGCTAATATCTAAAACCAAAAGTAACAACCTCAAATTAGAAAACTCTAATTTCAAAATTTAATCTTTAACCCAAAATTAACAAAATCGTTAAATTATAAGAAAATCTTAATTTCAAATTTATTATTTTGAGTTGTTTAATTCCAGAAAAGCAATATGATCTTAAATAAGCTTTTTTATTGTTGAAACAACTAGTCATAACATATAAGCAATACCAATTTCTCAAAACAATCAAGACATTCTTCAACTATTACCCATACAACATGCATAAACCGTATTCAAATCAGGCAACAAAATGCCCAAAACGAAACCCGAGTAGCATTATACCTTATATATTAGGGTTAATTGCCTAAAAATGTATTATACTTGCCACTTTCTGACATTGTATGTAGACAACTATTTTTTTGCCATTGTATCACTTAAATTTTGAATTCATGCTATTGTGTGTATTCTGCGACTATTTCTGCATGTAAAATGACCATTTTACCCTTCAAATTTTAAAAAAAGTGAGGGTAAAATGGTCACAAAATACACACAATAGCACGAATTTAAAAGTTCAGCGACACAATGAAAAAAAAAATAGTAGCCTACATACAATGACAAAAAATGTCAAGTATATTACATTTTTAAGTAATTAACCATATATTAAAGGGTAAAGTTTATTTAAGTCATACGTACAGAAGCGAACAATATCTTTAAGAATAAATAAACTCGAAAAGTAAATGAGAGTTGCCGGTAACTTGTCTGCCACCGACACAATATAACCGGTGACACCTCTCTTTGCCACAATCGAACAACTTCATTACTGATACTACAATTATTTTAATCAATAGTAGTATATTTTTTTATTACTTTCCCGTCTCAAAATTATTGTCTTCCGATTTTGTAATAACAATTTTAAACAAAGTTAACATAGTAAACTTGATCAAACTTTTCAATCTATTTTTAATGGGAAATGCTAACAGCAGCTCTTAGGGCTGTCGGTACAAAAAAGACTACTCCGTATTATGCAACAACTTTTTTTGAACTTTGGAAGTTGGCATGATTATAAGTGTTGTTTCTCCATTAATATCTCGTACAAAAAAGGCTACTCCGTATTATGCAACAACTTTTCAGCAATATCATTAACTAGCACCTTTTCTGAAGCATTATATACGTAGCATTTAACTCATTTGACCAGAACTAGTAATTACTTTTTCAGAACTGGAAATTAATCTCAAAGATAAAGATAGTAATACAATAAATATCTAACTGTTTTTTTATAAAGGGTTACCCGATACTAGTATTACTACTACAACATTCTTCATCCTTGATTACTTGTCTTGTTTTTTTTTTTTTTTAACGGCGAGTTAGTAATTTGCTCCTATTTTAGTTTTTTTATAAAGGGTTACCCGATTACATATTTTAGTTTTTTGAGTTTTTTTCCTCCTATAGTTACCCATTTTTCTTGAACAATTTCCAAAGTTATTTAACGAGACATACTCCTGGGACAAACATTTAATAATTTGCACGATGTTTTTGTTCGTATTATATATGTAATAAGTATATTATCTCCAATTGTCTGTGTTTTTGTTTTGTCCTAAAGCGCAAACAAACTAGACATGCAAAAGAAGAGAAGAGATGAGATGTTCGTAGTGACTACACCATCAAAGACGGCCCTGCTACTAAACTATCATGATTACGATGATAGTATTCGAAAGTTGAAACTAACACACATGTAAGTGGTTCGGTGAAAAAATATGTAATTTTGCTTTTAGTTAGGTTGGCTAATGATTAGTATCTCAAACATTTTGATATTAAATTAATCAATTTTAAATATATAAAGTTGAAAAAAAGAGTAGTCAAGATATATGCATACTAAAATACTAAAAGGATAAAGATCATCTCATGTTCAAAATAAACATGAGAGTTAATGTTTGAGGTTATTGTGAGGGGGAGAAAAAAAATGGGTCATCCTTGTAAGATTTTTATTGTATTTTATGTTAGATATGCACTCACACAACTTGAACATTACCCTCTCATGTTCATTTTTGACATGAGAGTTAAAAATTGGCATATAATGCATACTCAAATTGAATGTAATAATTTGTGATTATTATTAATTTGTTATATCCATAATATAATATCATAGACAACTTTTAATGGGATAGCATGTACAGCCAGTAGTACTTATTTGGTTTTCTCATCATCTCCCCACATTTCAACATCAACTTTTACTCATATACAGCAGTATCCACTTTATATGTGAAAGAGAAATACTATATAACAAGACTATACATACACACATTCATATATCTATAGGTTAAAGAGTGTACACAGTGTGGAATATAAAACAAGAAGCTGTCTGGTTCTAATCCCAAAGATTCTTTTATCAAGGACCACAAAGCCAGCTTTCAAGTAGTATTTCATCGTTTGATCAACCTTCTTCTTCTTCATTCATTTTATGCTATTGTCAACTAGACAAAAAAGGTGAAATTCTGAAAAACATAAACATTTTGTTTTTTTAGTGTCATTGCATTTGTTTGTTATTGAAATCTATGCACAGATTTTAGATAGGTAGTATCTTTTTTGTTGTTTTATTATACCATGTCTAGTGTCCTAAATTTTGGATTTTAGGCTTGGATCTTATGTTGGTTTACTACTACTAAATTCCATTTTAAGGTTGCTTGTTTTGTATATGTTAAGAATGATAGTACTATTTTGTCGGTGCAAATCAGTTGTTCTCATGTTAACTTTTACGTAGTAGACTTTAAAGTGCCATTTTCATTTGGTTTTGTGTTTATGGAATCAAACTTTTGAAAATATGAACATTTACTTGTGTTGGAAGTTAAGTATGAGCTGGAAATCGTCTAGTCATTGCTCTGTTTTTGCATATGTGTTGTCCAGATGATCAGATCTAATGTAGTTTAGATCTTTGAGTAACTTTGGTTCTGGATAGTGTTTAGAGTATTATTTTACTTACAATGTATGCTCGAGCCTGTTGTCGGTATTGTGATCGTGTTTAGATAGCATAATCTGTAGATTTGTGCATACTTAAGGTTAGTGTTTGTTGATCTTCATAACCAACAACTTAAGGTTATAAAAGGTATTTTACATGATAGAATTAACAAAGTAGGTATTGTAACTGATGTGGTTGGTATTGATTGCACAAGTTGAATCAATTAATTCCATCACATGTCTCCTGCAATTTGCAGCTTTTAATATAAGTAGGAGTAATAATCAAGGCAAAATTGATAGAAATTTTTTATGTGTCAAAACCTTAGTCTCTATAATCCTTCAGAAACATATTATGTTTATGTGGTTTGTTGTTGAAGTGATTAATGTTTTAAGTCTGGAAACCGGTTCTGAATGTGTGTCATTGATATTGCTTTTCAGATTATTGATATAGTTGGAAGAAACGAGAAAGCAAATATGAAACAAACAGACAAGAAGAAGAAGTCTACACCAAATAATCAAACGAAACGTTCCGTAAGGTCCCAAAACAGAGACAATAAGCTGCAACAGGAAAAGGCAAACCAGCCATCTAAACCAAAGAACGCAGATACAAATGCCTCAAGCATAACTAGTGACACAAACATAGATGACACTCAAATACCTGAGGAAGCGTCTCAAAATATTAAAACCCTTGAGCCAAATGGCCAAGAGATCAGAGACGATGATGAATCAGACTCTGAAACAGTGACCGACTCTGTATCCTCCAGTGGGGATTCACGGGCCACTGAGGAGGAAAAGCTAGAAACGGTCCCACTAGTATCACAAAAGCCTTCAAAAAAAGATGACTCTGAAAATTCATTGGAAGTACCAAGAGGGAAATCTGATCGTGAATCACGTCTTTTACAGCCTACTGCTGCTAGCGCTTCCAAGAAAATAACAAATTCTTCTAAAGCATCTTCTAATGGCACCACAAAACGAGTCGTTAAAGTTCATCCTAAATTGTCATCTGCGCCTTCTTCAGTGTCATCTGAAGGTTTTGATGACCAAACTTCTGCAGAACCGAAGGGTGAAGATATATTGGATGACGATGAAACGGTTGATGATCCCAAAGCAAAAGAAGCTTTGGATCAAAAGATTGAAGAAATGGAAACAAGAATCGAGAAACTTGAAGAGGAGCTAAGAGAAGTTGCTGCTCTTGAAATTTCGTTATATTCAGTTGTCCCGGAACATGGCAGCTCAGCCCATAAGGTGCATACACCTGCCCGGCGTCTTTCTAGACTTTATATCCATGCAGCCAAACACTACTCTCAAGGGAAACGAGCTACCATTGCTAAGAACACTGCGTCAGGGCTTGTTTTGATTGCAAAGTCTTGTGGCAACGATGTTCCAAGGTACTAAATGTCCTTCGAGGTACATAGTATCTTGTTTTACTCTGTTCCCATTCATCTTAGATTTATGATGTAGCCCTTGTTTCCAATTACAGGTTGACTTTCTGGTGGTCGAACACTATCGTATTGAGGGAGATAATAACCCAAGCATTTGGCAGTTCATGTCAATCAAGTTTATTGACAAAAGTACTCAATTCAAATGGATCAAGTAAACAACTTAACAAACCTGATTTTATGGAGTTCATGGATGATTGGCAAGGAACAAGAACCTTTACATCTGCACTTGAGAAAGTCGAGTCATGGATCTTTTCACGAATAGTAGAGTCGATATGGTGGCAGGTATGAAATCAATTATCTTTTGGGTTTAATAATGGGATCATTGGAGGGTGTTATGGAGTTCTTATTTACTAACAGATTAGCAGTTTTGACTTTTGAGTGTTTCTGTAACACTTCTAGTCTGCTTATATCAGCGTAAATAAACACTTCAAATTAAATAGGTTGAAAAATATCTCTTGTTTTGACTTGTGTTCTTTTGGGTGCAGACTTTGACTCCTAAAATGCAATCTTTAGGGGATGATACAAATACTAATAACGGTATTGGGAAGTTACTAGGACCAGCTTCGGGTAACCAGCAACAAGGCAATCTCTCCATTAACTTATGGAGGATTGCTTTTCACGATGCTTTCAAGAGACTTTGTCCTGTTCGTGCAGGTGGTCATGAATGTGGTTGTCTTCCTGTGTTGGCAAGAATGGTATGTCAACTGCAGAGAGTTTTTTTTAGAATAAGATTCAGAAACTAATCCTTGTGGGTATGATGGGATTAATCATTTTTTTGTCTGTGGTCAGGTAATGGAACAATGTGTTGCTAGACTTGATGTAGCCATGTTCAATGCTATTCTTCGTGAATCAGCCCATGAAATGCCAACCGATCCTGTCTCAGATCCTATTGTTGAGTCTAGAGTTTTGCCTATTCCAGCTGGTGATCTAAACTTTGGGTCTGGTGCACAACTCAAAAACGCGGTATGCACCTAGACTTGCATCTAGAGAATCCTGAAAGAGAATTTCAGTCAAACTGAATAGTGGCGAAGTTCTGACCCATTCACTTATGAATGGGTCAATCCGGGTTATGACATATCTCTAATGGATCATATAGCTATATAAGACTAAAAAAAACAGTTTTTAACAAGGAAACCGTTCAAAATCAAAGTCGCCAAATGTATTTTCTTAATGCATAAAACCATCTATAAATATTATTTTAGAGAATTCATTATTAATGAAATGGCATACTCCTGACACTATTTTTTCATTAAAAAATGTGGCGACTGTCTACATGACCTGACATACAATAAGTTACCTGTTTTGACATGATACCCAACTTCCCATGCATCCATTGTGCAACATTTGGATTCAGTTGTTCAAACGATACAAATTTACATGTTCTTAGGTGGGCAACTGGTCTAGATGGCTTTCTGATTGGTTTGGGATGGACACCGAAGATGAGCATACTACGGGCGAAGACGATGATTCAGAAAAAGATGGAAGGGGTGACCTAAAATGCTTTCATCTCCTTAATGCATTAAGTGATCTTCTAATGCTACCCAAAGACATGCTTATGGATACATCAGTTAGAACTGAGGTTTGCCCGTCAATCAGTCTACCATTGCTTAAGCGAATTCTATGCAACTTCACTCCAGATGAATTCTGTCCAGATTCAGTTCCTGGTGCTGTATTGGAGGCAGTAAATGCAGAGGTATAACTTTTCCTCAATTCAGAAGTTACAAAAGTATTAAAGCAAATGAAATTCTGAAGTCTCTATGCGAGAAAATAGGGGTGCCAATTTGGACCCATTCCCCTTTTGTTTAATCTCTAACAGACCAAATCGACTTCAAAGGAACCAGACAGTAGGGTTGAGAGTCGCCACAAGTGTAATTTTAAGGCATAAATCTGCTAAAACATTTCCTTCAAGCATTAAATCTTATTGAAATTCAGAGAAAGTAAATTACTGTTTTGGTCCTGGTATTTCAAAAGTTACGGTTTGTTCATGGTTTGGTCCTACAAGTGATGCAGATTAAACTGAAGAAAAGTTACCATTTTACTGTTCTTCTTGTACCCAACATAACACCAAGCTTTTGCAAAATCAAATCAACGGTGAAAATAGTAAACTTATCCCTGTTTAAAAGCTCCAATCTACAACGTCATGTGTCCGCTTCCACTTCAAGGACCAAAACAATATAAACAGTTTTTTTTAGAAAAAAATCATCTAACTTAATTCTCAGAAATCCGAAACTTACAGAAAACCAGAGCCAAAATTGTAATTTCCCTAAATTTTTGTAAATCATATTTGAAACGATAATTACTTATATAATATAAATTCTTGTTATGTTGGACGATAATTGTTTTTAGTAGGAGACTTGACCTGCCCATTTTTCCACTTTTAGTTATACATGTTATACTGACTTATCTTTTTTTTTCTTGGTTTGTGTAGTCAATCATAGAAAGTAGATTATCCGGAGACAACTCAAGCAGTTTTCCTTATGCGGCTGCTCCAGTCATATACAAACCTCCTTCCTCCATAGCTGTTTCTCAGAAGGTATCAGAGGCTGGTGGAAAATCCCTCGGCAGAAACGCATCTGTTGTTCAGAGGAAAGGATATACTAGCGATGAGGAACTGGAAGAACTTGATTCACCCCTCAGTTCTATTATCGACAAACTACCTTCCTCTCCAACTGTTGCAAGAAATGGAAATGGTCAACATGCGGACCAAACAACCTATGTCGCGGTCAATGCAAGATACGAGCTTCTTCGTGAGGTCTGGTTATCATGAGTACTTCTCAAAAGAAATGAAAACAGAACCGAAAGCGAACAAAAGAAAAGAAATATAATGTAGTTAATCTTTGGTCTTTTTTATTTAATTAGTTTCCATGTGTATCTTTACACTGACCATATATTAAATGTTTCAGTTCCCAGAGCCAAGTTGGTCGGAGGGTTCCATTAGAATTAGTGGTTAAGTAATTTCATGAACCAAATGGATACTTTATACTAAATAAATTTCCTCCTTTAATGTAATTATTAGAATTAAGATTTTGTTGGCATGAGAATGTACGGTTTCCTGTTATAACTTGGCTAAAGGTGGCAACATGGACATGCCCAACAAGTTGGTAACGGGTCAAAATGGGTAATTCTAGTATGGCGGTTCGTGAAACTGTAGTTAAATTGTCAAAAAATGATACTTGTTTCTAGAATAAGTAACTAGCGTGTGAGATACTGCTAGACCTGTACTAAATTAGCAAAAATACAACTTTTTGAATAATATGATGATAAGTTTTATGGCATTACAAAGCAAAGTTTGGAACTAAAGGACTTCTGGCCTAGCGATATCCAAAGTGTATTTTTAAGGTGTTCTTCCCGCATGGGGGTGAGGGTTTAAGTCCCACATCGTACATAGCTGTAGTGTAGGGTGTGTATTTCCTGTTAAATAAAAAATAAAACGCAATTTGGACGGTTGACATGTTAAAAAACTATTGGGCCATTGTTATTGCCACCTCCACTTCCATAGGTCAGTAGACAAAGCCAATATTGACTAGCAAAAGTGCAAGGGTACCATTATATACAGCATGCATCTTTCGCTAGAACAACTAGTACTATTGACTAGCAAAAGTGTAAAACTACATTTGCATAAGACATAAGACTGATGACAGATAAGCGACATAAAACGGTCATTTTGTTTCTACCATTCAAAAGCATCCGACCTTAGACAAAGACATAAAACCAGCAATCACCATTCACAGCCTCTTGTTACAATTTAAAAGGCATTCGGAGCACATAAAACGGTCATTAACACACAACAATAAGGTAAAACAGATTGAAATTATCTAGAATTTATTCATCTACGTTCACATCTATCCCATAACAAAAGCAAAAGAAGACCTTTTTATTCTCTTTTCTTACACTAGTCAAAGAGAAAGTTTGGAGTCAAACAACAAACCAACCTCACAACAGACTTCATGGTACTTCCAGAGCACATTTACTCAAGTTTCACTTCTCTAGTTGGGGGTGCCAGTTGCAAATAGTAGAACGGTTCAGTTGGTTCTTCCCTGCAAAAAGAGAACATGAAAACAATCATCATCACGTGCAAAGTGCATCTTACACATCCCGTGTAATGATATTTGAGGTCGATAAATAGAAAGAACTTAAGTTCCTGCGAAAATGAAAAAAGAAACTACTGTAGAACGCAAGAATGCATACCCAGGTTTGGACTGCATGCATCGCCAGAAAAGCTTGAAAGGGCCTGGAACCGTCTTAAAGGGATTACCTTCGAAACATGCCTATATACCAAAAAGTGAAATGACTTTCAGCCTTTCAGGTCCAAATAAGAGTATACGACAACCGAAAGAAATGCTGAAATACTATTTAGTCCACGGCTCTATAAAACAGACTTATAAATGTCTTATGACCCGTTCAAAAAAAATATCTTTTATGAGATTTAGAAAGAAAAAAAAAGAGTTAAAGAAATGAATGTATTCTGAAAAGAAGAAAAAGAAATATGAATGTATTTAGAAAAGAAGAAAAAGAAACGAGGAATGAAGGGATTAGAAACCAACCAACAGTTATGTCAAATCAATTCCAAGTGATTTGGTTAATCATGACCTAGGATGCACGGAAACTCCGCGGGGATGCCGTATGACGTTTCCTACACGCGGGGAAACGGGGAAACGTCCCCGGGAAAAGTGGAAACGTTTCTACAATTAGGGTACGCGGATCCTTACTTAGGAAACGTTTGGGGAAACGTTTCCGGCCCAAAAACCTATCTTTTATTTTAATTAACCTACCTAATTAGAAGACAAATCGTTTCATAACTCACGGCTCATCATCTTTTCAAACCCTCCAGAAACTCATAAACTGCTTGTAAGCCTTGTTGTTGTGCTTTTGGTGCTGAAAAGTGAAAACTTGGCAATTGTATGATCAATATCAAGTATTTTAGGTTTCTTCTAGGGGCAATTACATATATCCCCATTTAAATTTCACTAATTACATATTTCCCCAACCAAACTTTAAAATAACATATATACCCACTTTTATATATTTAATTATCATATTTACCCATTCTATTTAATTTGTAGTAAACACTTTGTAATGTGACCACTCTACCCTTTTATTATCCCCAAACTTCAATTCACAAATACGCCAGTTTTACAAAATGGATCAAATATAGAGAATACATTTATATAGAACGAAAATGGCATTTCCAAATTGTACCTAGCTACAGTTGGCCAAATAACGCATGAATACGTGTGGCTGTCCATCTTTTACAACCAACTGTTTATCTTCAAATATTTAACCGCATGAATTAACTAATTATGAAATCACCAACTGTCATTTACTTACTTTTATGCATTTTTATATTGACAATAAAAGTCTTTTGTAACTTTTAGACTAAACAAACGAGTAGATTGATTAGCGTATGGTACAATCAATATGTCATAAGTTATTGAATTATTTGTTTAGTTCTTGATTATAAAGAGGATGACGGCATATTTAGAAAGAGGATGACGGCAAATTAACATGGTTTGGCATCCAAATTAAAGGTAATCGAAAGGGTACAATTGTCTTAATACAAAATTATGTGACAATGGGTATATTTGTAATAATAAATTTTGGTTGGGGAAATATGTAATTTGTATTGTTTAAATGGGGATATATGTAATTCTCCCTTCTTATTTATAAGTTTTTTTCTCCGAGGATTCCACAGCTAACTGATGTTTTATACTTAAATGTTTTTTTGGGAAGACAATTTGATGGTTAAGAGTTTTTAATTGATGGTTATGAGTAATATTTGTTTGGATTTTTGAATGTTTTGTAATATTTTTTTGGTTGACAATTTGCCATATACTAAAATATTACAAAACACATAGACGTTTCCCCGCCGTACCCGTTTCTTGAATTTTAAGATGTTGCCGTTTCCCGGTACCGGTACCCGTCCCCATCCCGTTTCCGTCCCCGTGCAACTTAGATCATGACTAGACACATAAATGTCTGAAAGAAAATCATTATCAATGGATTTTCACCAAAAAATGGTTCAACCATTGAGCCAAATTCGTGCAAAGAGTTAAACAAAGAAAAGACATCGCCATTCATACTAACATGACAGGATCTGTTTGTTGAATTTGTTAGTCCAAATAAAAAATTTAAGCAAGTGTTGTGACTAGAAATGGCTAATATTCATTCACTTATTCGACCATTTAATTAGTTGTCTCAAAGTGAAAGTTAGTTAGCCTCATTTTCATGACCATTTGAGTAGAGAGTATATTTCAGTAAGGTACTGAAATTTTGTAGTAAAAACTGATAATTACTAGAGTACAAGAAAAAGATAAGCATAAGGGCTTTAACACAGTTAATGATCCACAAAATTAGCAGCTCGTCCTGATGATTAAACTCCTCATCATAAATTCTTGTTATTTATTTGTCACAAAATTTTAACGCACTATATAGTCTAGTTAGGTCGTGACTCATGAGTATGTCTCAATAGGAAAAATAAAATAAAATAAATATTTACAGAAAAGCTCCTTTTGACAGTTTTTTATCATCTCAGGACAAAATGCAGCTTTGCAAGTTCAAACTATCAACTCACATCATTCATATCTAGTAATGACTGAACAACTGACCCAAAGGGGTTTGTGTGATTTCTATTCATCTGTTTGTGGAATACGTTTACATAATAGGCAGATTAATTCACCATGATATTTCTAAAAGGAACTACAATCAATGTGGCCTAGGAGGGAGAGTGTTTCTCCCCATTGTTAGATCAGTACTTCAGGGTTGAGCAACCCATACCATATCCCGGAATTACTGATATTAATTCATGGGTATATCCGAATATGAGAAGCGCCGCACAGGAAATTTGGTATTTCTTATATGGCAAGGAAATGAAAATTCATAATTTACAAAATTAGAAACAAAAGGCTAAATCTCAGGGATAACTTTTATAAATTTCAAATAGATATACACAATAAACCAGGAGGTTAAACTTTTCATAAAATTTGGACTCACACAAGCAAAATGAGATAAACATAAACTGATTAGGCCTAAAATAGATACTGAATGGCACAAGCAGAATATTGTAGGTTTGAAAAATGAAAATTGATTAGGCCTGAAAGATGATCATCTGTAATGGGTCGTTTGTTTGGTTTTTTGTGGAGGTTTGTTAGTTCTTTTAGTAAGCTATCTTATGTTTCTGTGTTGTGTTTAGTTTGTTCTGGGTATATGCTTTTATTGTGTTTTCGTCATGCTTAGAGCGAGGGAGGCTTCAGAAAGTAGTACTGATGTATCAAACTGTTAAGGTTATTTACCATTCGATTTTCTAGTATTTTCTGTCCAGGTTAAATTTAATGTTACATAAGTTTAGCTATTGAGGCAGAAATGTTTTTGTTGAATTGTATGGTATCAGAAATTATAAATTAAAAAAAAGTATTGTTCTTCAGTTTGTCGTTTTTTTTTTAAGATTGCACTGTACGTATAAATGCCAAAAGTTTTCCCATAGTTCTTAGCAATCTCAAAAACTGTATGCATGCAAGCTACATTTCAACATTGGATTATAGTGGAATATTCAGTGAAAAAGCGGAAAGAGTGGTATTTTAGTTCAAATAGTCAATAAGAACAGAGTTGGTGAATGTTCTGGGTATATGCTTTTATTGTGTTACGTCAGCTAAGTGATTAAGTAAGCATCAGAAAGTAGACTGATACAAACTGTTAAGGTTATTTACCATTCGATTTTCTAGTATTTTCTGTCCAATAGATCATATGAATAACAGTCATAAATACCTACAAGCTGGTTGATGAAGGCTTTCAATTTACAATTTTGTCTTAGAAGTTCACATAGGTTTGACAAGTACTTAATTCTTTAGTGCATATATTATCTGTAAATTGCAGTATTATCAACAAGTGAAGTTGCTAGTGTCGTCGTGAACGCAAGTCATCTTTGGACTGAACCACGTATATTATATTAGGTTGTAAAGATGCTACACGCTAGTCCGGCGGTTGACTACCTTGTAGCTTGCAATCGGCCTAGTCGTAATAAGACATTAATCGGAATGGAATTTTTATATATAATTCCCGAAATTATTATATATATGCCCTATTGATAGGACCATAGACTTGTTGATAGGAGCATAGAAATGTGTTTAGAAACATTAACACAGTGGCCCAAATACTTTGAAGCGCTTTCATCTTATGTGTGGATCCATATCCTTAGGGATTTTTGAATTTAAGGATATTTTTTTTTTCACCAATCAAACTTGTTGCATCAATCAAATTCATTATACATTCTAAGTAGTAGGTATTTATATGATTATTAAAAAACGATAAAATTGTCCATAAATAGCAAAAATGAAAAATAAACCTAAAAAGTGATGAGAGGAAATATATATAGAAAAGGAAAAAGGTATAAAAATGAAAAATACTTGAACAACATCTTCAACACGATCATTGCAACGATGAGCAACAGGTTGACGCGTGTCACCATCTGGTCTTCCCCATGGACTCTCTCTCCGCGGTACTTGTCGTCCTGAACTACTCATCCAACCTTTCTTGTCTTTCTTTCTGATGGATGGATGGATGGAGATGATTTGATTAACTCTCTCTCTCTCTCTCTCTCTCAGCTTTGATTTGCTTTTATATACCTGGGCTCAACTTCATATATCTATCTATCTATGGGCTATTATTGGACTACTTTAACTCTATATATATAGATGGGCTCATTTCATTTATCACTGGCTTTTTTCTTCAAACTGTCATAAAAATATGATATCTGCAATTTCAAGGATGATAAATTAAAACAGATACTTATCACTTTTCACAACTCATACACTTATAGTTATTTTCAAAAGCTAAATGATACTATCTTCAAATTGCCTAGGAAGTCTTATGTATGCATAAGGGAAGAGGAAATGTAGAAAATGCGGTTGTTTTTTCCTCTTATGGTCGATGAGGGAATGAAAGAAATCTGTTTGTTTATTTTTAGACATAAGTGGCAAAAATGATTTTTTTTGGCTTCAGTTTTGTAGATTTTTTTTTGTGTCTGATTAACACTTTTTATACCTTAAAAACTTCAGATCCACATCTACTCTTGAAAATATGATTTTGTCATAAAACATTGGAAAAAACAAACACAACCTTAAAGTAGCTCATCATATCATATGTGTTATATACTTGTAGTTTAAGAAATGTTATATTATACGGAAACTTCGTATTCATCATCGTTTATCATCCAAAAAAATCCACTCTTGCATGGTTTATCATACATTTATAAGATAATAAAATAATATCAGCGTGATGAAGTAGGAATATGCATTTATAATAAAATCTATCTATAACCTATATAAAACACGCTTTTGAAAAACTAATCTTGGCCCAAAAAATCAAGAGATTGACACGTGGGAAAGAAAAATAATCAACGGCTGAAAATAGAAAACAAAACCTTCCCATTAAATAACGAAAATCATTAATGCAGACTCTTACACGAAAATCATTAATGATTATAAATATAGAAAAGTTTAAACAACATTAATGATATTAAATTAAAAAACAAAATTCTTTTGACATAAAACTGTCTTCACTATCTCTTTAATTGAGTGCAACGTGTTTATTACATGAAGTCTGTACCCGAAAATCTTTAATGATTAATAATATAAGCTAGTTTGAACAAAATTAATGTTAATAAAATAAAAAACAAACTCTTTTGGACATAAACATGTCACTCACCATCTCATTATTTGAGTCAACGATAAAGTAATTACGGAAAAGTCTATTAACCGGAATCATTATTTTCAAAATTATAGAGAACTTTTTTTTTTGGAAAAGTTTAATGTTCGAACCTAAAACTGGAATCTTTTTTGACCTTTCTTCAAAATTTTTTAATCAATGTCAAAGCCTATTCAATTCATTATAATACACATCTTATCTCTTCTCCAAATATCTATATAAACCCTCGGTAAAGATTTGAATTTTTTATTCCATGGATGTTTTAAGTTTATTGTTATTTTAGTAATATCAGAAACATTAATGTTTCTTTCGCCTCTTTGGAGTTAAGAAAATGGAGAGTAATATGACTAGTTGTGTGACCTCGATCTCATTCTGATAGTGACAATTGATACGAGTTATCACTAATTATTTATGTTTATTCAACAAGTTTTGGCTTTTTTTAATTAAGTTTCGACTATGGATGTGGTTCTTTTAAATATCAAACTGTATTTTGTTTATTACCTTCCTTTTAATCGAAGTTAATGTTATTATCTGCATGTAAAGAATTATTGGGCTGATCTCAAATTGTTTGTAATTGTTACAAACAAATGTTCGGCCTTATTAATTGACCTTCACTTTTTATGGTAACCATTGATTTAATCATTGAATTTTTTCTAAAATATGGTATTTTCATTGCCTAAGTATTTTGGAAAATCAATTGTTATTTTTACTTACAAAATCATATGGTAGAATCCTTTAATGTTTTCTTTTAAAAAAAAAAACGACATCAATGTTTCTTTTATTTGACCTTCCACTTTTTTTATGGTAACCATTTGATTTTGTCTATATTCATTGCCTGAGTTCTTGCTGATTGGAATCATTAAATTTTTCATAAAATCATGCTATAATCTTTGACTGTTTATCTTATATAAACGACATTACTGTTTCAACTTCAGCATCACAAAATTAAAAGAAACAAGAAAAGAATTTTACATTTATTTTTTGAACATTCTATTAACCTTAAATTATGTAAACAATAGCCAACAATTATCAAGATGTCAATGATTCTTTCAATAATACATTAAAACTTGCCGCCCAACGGGCGGGCCTTGAATCTAGTACATTTATATTTTTAGAAAATGATACTCAATAGTAACCAAGTTTTGTGAGTGTTCCACTTAAGTCGCTTAAAGTTTATTTTAACCAAAAAAACCATTTAAGTTTCAATATCATTTCATTATTGTGTACTTTTCAAAAAAAATCTTTAAAGCATTCATATGTGCATTATTTGGTTGTATCTTATTAATAAACACCCAACACTTGATTTTCACTAATCTCAACCAACTTAATGTACAATCAACTTATGCATAAGTAAAAAAGAAATAAAATATACAAAATAATAAACAAGTTTGAAAAGTGTTTCATTTTAGTTACTCAAACATAAACATTACACAATAACAGAACACTTTTGAAACTTCGAGTGACTAAAATAGAACACTTTTCAAACTTGATTATTATTTTATAATCAAAAGAAAGTTGCAGTTACTAAATTAGAATAAAACTCAAACTTGATTATTATTTCATGATTTTCACTATATTTTTTGGTGAATGATCAAGGATAAATGCCCATAATCTCATATGCATGCTTCGTTGTTTCTTCTTAATCTCCGGGCTAAAGATTAACGTTCACAAAAGTAACGTCATTGGTATCGGGGTCTCCGATGAGGAGGTTTCCTGCATGGCGAGTGTTATAGGATGCGGGGTGGCTAACTTCCTCCAAAATATATTGGCGTTCCGGTTGGATGCAACATGTCCAAGTGTTCGAATTGGAATGCAATTATTCATAAATTCTCATCTAAGCTTTTCTATTGGAAAGCTGGTTTACTTTCGGTTGGAGGTCGCCTCTCGCTAATTAAGTTGGTTCTCGGTAATCTTCCCACTTACTACATGTCTATTTACATGATGTCGGTTGTTGTTCGCGAAAATCTTAAATCAATGCGTAATAAGTTCTTTATAGTAAGTGATCAGGATGAAAAAAAAGATGACATGGGTGAAATGGAAGAGATGTTTAGCGAGCAAGAATCATGGAGGTCTTGGTATTGGCAGCATTTTTGGGCTTAATATTGGGCTTTTGTTCAAATGGATTTGGAGGTTTTTAAGCCGTCCTTCTGATCTCTGGGCTCGTGTTATTCAAAATATTTATGGGCTTTGTGGATGTACTAATGTTGCTTTTGCATGTCGTTCTAGCCTTAGTACTTCGGGAGTCATTTTGTCTTCGATTACTAACCTCAAGCAGAAAGGTGTGGATCTTCTTTCCTTATGTATCAGGAAAATTAGAAAATGGGGCGTCTACTCGGTTTTGGAATGATATTTGGTGCGAAATGTGCCTCTCAAATTACAATTTCCTCGCATATATTTACTTGACATTGATAGAAATTGCTTCATAGCGAATCAGGCCCCTCTTATTGGCTAGCGTGGTGTTCTTAGGCGATACCCGAAAGGAGGTGCTGAATCATCCCAGTTCGATTCCTTGCAAGCTGCTATCGAAAATGTTGCTCTTTCAGATCAATGTGATTCTTGGCAATGGTCGCTTGATGTTTCCGTTGGGTATTCTGTGGTGTCAGTGCGTGCCTTGGTTGATGCTTACACCTTAGATGTGCACACCGTGGCTACTCGTTGGAATATGTGCATTCCTATTAAAGTTAATGTGAATCTATGGAGGTTGAATCTCAACAAACTTCCGTCTAGAGTAAATCTAGATTGAAAAGGTATCGATGTTGGCTCGATTCTATGTCCTATTTGTCACGGTGATGTTGAAACGGTTAATTATACCTTCTTCAACTGTGAGATAGCAAAAGATCTGTGGGCTTTATTGGCGAATTGGTGGGAGTTAGATATCCCGATGTGTGCTAACATTTTGGAGTGGTATGTTTGGCTTGATTCCTTGCATGTTACTAATAGGGCGCGTTTGTTTCTTGAAGTAGTAGGGGGACTCTTCTGTGGTCCATATAGAGCTTTCGTAATCGCTTGATCTTTTCTAGTCTCCTTCTTAAGAAGGCGATGCTTTGAGATTCTATTGTTTCGCAATTATTTTTGTGGATTTCATCTAGAAATCCTAAGCCTAAATTTAGCTGGGTAGGTTTGTTAAAAAATCTTTTAGCTACTATTACTTTTTTGTAATTTTTTTTTAGCATTTGCTAGTCTTTACCGTCGTTAATAAAAAAAGTATAGATTATGCATCGGGTGATGGATGAATCATTTATCTTGTGGTATTGAAGGGGTGGGTAAAATATTGCTTTAGGGGTAAAAATAGGTAATCAACATCTGTCTAAAGAAAAGCGAGACATGGTCACCATCAATAAAGTTAATGGAATCCGATGGTTGAATCTGAAAGTCAAATTTTAAAAGTTGCATATTTTTACACATATCCGTGCAATACACGGATCTTGCTTTCCAAAAAAATATCCTATCAAACTACTGTAGAAAATTACTTAATGCGAAATTCTTGTTTGAAAAGACATTATGGAAGTCAAATAAATTTAGCTTTTTAAACTAGTGATTTAGTAATATGGAAATAGAATTATAATTAATAACTTGTAAAGTTAGGAAGATGGCAATGAAATAGACACGACTACGAATGGTCGTTTTCTACGAGTCACAGATAAGTACCACTTAATTTAATCTTGATGTTAATGGAGACAATAATCATAAAATTATTGGGTGGTGACATCTCAAAAGACTTTAAACAAGTCTTATCCCATCAAATAGATTGAGTGCCTAACATTTCTTGATTTGTTTTATAAGTCGTAACTAATCCCTTCAATTTTTGTGTCTTTTTTAGGTTATGTGTTATGACTGAGTGATCTATGGTTGATGGTAAATACTTCTTTTTTCTATGTGCCTCACATGAGCCATCATAAAAACACAAATTGATGTGACAAAATAGTGATTCAGGTGGTTTTGCAGATGGTCTTATTGAAACAAGTACATTTTAGGGTCGAATAACAACTTAACATGTTATTTATGTTGGGTCGTTGACCTATCATCAAGTTGTAGACAACTGATATACTATCTATCATAATATAACTTTTTATCCTCAAATCTCAAGCTTAATTTACTTAAGTGCGAAGTTTAAAACATCGACTTAATATGTAATTCCTTTACGAGAGATACTAGTCAGCGAATATAAATGTCGTTACATATTTTGGCAGACGAATTAAATAAACGGTTTGTGTAAGAATCGACGTCCCTACAATCCTGATTACTAGAGCGGATAACTCGATCGTGAAGATGAAGATACACCACAACAGATAATGGATCGACAGAAAAGTAAACACACAAGGTAATATCCCTAATCGATGTTTAGATTAGTATTGAAAGAATGAACGTACATCGTCTCTTCCCCCCTCACCTCCTTTTATAGAGATGAGGGGGAGGTAGTAGAATCCAACTAGGACTCTATGACGGCTGGAGGTAGTAGAATCCAACTAGGACTCTATGACGGCTAAGAATACAAAGACAACTTGGACACTATGTCGGCTAAGAATACAAAGTAAAATAGGACACTATTACGGCTAATGATAAAGACTAAATATAACAATTTCCACCTTAGGCTTTATATTAGCCTATACCAACACTCAGCAACTCCAAGCAGTGTTGTAACTTGTGTCCAGGTACCACCTTCGTCAAGGCATCCGCAGCATTGTGTTCAGTACCCACCTTCAAAACTTCAACTGTCTTTGCTTCCAAGACCTCTCTGATGAAGTGATAACGCACATTGATGTGCTTAGTCCTTTCATGAAAAACATGATTCCGCGATAAGTGAATCGCCCCCTGATTATCACAATTAACTGCCACAGTGTTAAGCTCCACGCCCAACTCTTCCAAGAGTCCCCTTAGCCAAATAGCTTCCTTCACAGCCTCCGTAAGGGCCATATACTCCGCCTCTGTAGTTGAAAGAGCCACCACTTGTTGTAGCATTGCCTTCCAGCTTACAACACATCTCTGTACTAAAAATGCGTAACCAGTGATCGACCTACCTTTATCCGGATCCTTAGCGTAGTCTGAATCAACAAAACCAGTTACGTCTACATGGTTGCCACGATCTGTCCCATACAGCAAACTAACGTTTGCAGTGCCCCGCAAATATTTCAAAATCCACTTCACTGCTTCCCAATGATTTTTACCAGGATTCGCCAAATATCTGCTAACTACACTTACCGCATACGCTATGTCTGGCCTCGTGCACACCATCAAGTACATTAAGCTCCCAACCGCATTTGCATACGGCACCTTACTCATCCTTTCAACATCACAATCCCTAACCCGGACAATCCTTCAACGACAGCTTGAAGTGCCCACCCAATGGGGCATCTGAACCGATTCCCATTGTCTATTCGAGAAATTATTTCAAAAATCTTAGAAACGTACCCGGATTGTGACACCCTCAGAATCTTACGACTCCGATCCCTGACGATCTCCATACCAAGTATCTTCTTTGCTTCCCCGAGCTCCTTCATGTCAAACTCCTTTTTAAGCAAAGACTTGGCAGACCCAATCTCAGCCTTGCTCTTACAAGCAATCAGCATATCGTCTACATATAACAATAGATAGATATACTCACCTGGTGCATAACTCTTGTAATATACGCAGCTGTCATACCTGCTACGCTTGAACCCATTGCTCAGCATGTACTCATCAAACCTCCTATACCATTGCCTAGGTGACTGCTTCAAACCATAAAGGGATTTCTTTAACAAACATACCTTGTTACCTTGTTCATATCCCGGTGGCTGCCTCATGTAGATCACTTCTTCAAGATTTCCATGTAAAAATGCCGTCTTTACATCAAGCTGCTCCAGCTCATAATCTTTACATGCAGTCAATGCAAGTATAACCCGAATAGATGTGTGTCGAACTACTGGCGAAAATACTTCATTGTAATCAATACCTGCCCTCTGTGTGAATCCACGAGCCACCAACCTTGCCTTGTACCTAGGCTTTTGAACACCTTCAATCCCTTCTTTTATCTTATACAGCCATTTAGAACTCACCAGCTTTTGCCCAGCTGGAGGATCTACTAACTCCCAGGTCTTGTTCTTCCTCAGAGAATCCATCTCTTCTTTCATAGCAGCTTTCCACTTAGAACTATCTTCACAAGCAACTGCCTCCTGGTACGTCAATGGTTCATGAGTATCTTCTTCCTCTGCTGCAGCAAATGCGTAAGCAGCCATATTACTTTCATCTTGAAACCTCAAAGGTTTCGTTCGTGTCCTTGGCTCTCTATCCCGAGTCAACTGATTAACTGTAGATCCGTTGGCGATTGTTTTTGATCCCTTGTATCTTCATCACGCCATCTTCCTGATCTATCTGATCTTCCTCAGGCGTATGATTATTAAACCTCTGCAGTTCCACCTCCAAGCCTGTAATTCCTCATCAGACCCCATACACTGACACCGAATCTTCAACGTGTCTTTTACATACACATTCATTGAAGACCACGTCCTGCTAGTGACTATTTTAGGGATTCACTATCAAGCCAATAATAGTCAGTACCCTTCAACACCATCGGGATACCCAAAAGCACGTATTTTATTGTCTCTCGGACTCGAGCTTACCTTCGTTTTTATCGGGTGGATATCGACGCAGCAAAATCCTCAAAAACATCCCATAATCACTTTGGACATGTCCCGACCACAATCTCCATAGGTGTCTTAGGATGGTGACCTATTGATAAGATATGCGGCCGTACATGTCGCTTCCGCCCAGAAGGTCTTGGGCAACCCAGACTGAATTAATAAACAAGCTGTACCTTATCCATGAGAGTTCTGTCCCATACGGTACTGGCTACCCCATTCTGTTGCGGCGTCCCGGCAACTGTCAAATGTCTAGCAATCCCACTCTCAATGCATAGCTGTTCAAACTCTCGGTTACAGAACTCAAGACCATTATCCGTCCTCAACTTCTTAACCGTCCTCCCAGTCTGATTCTCTACTAATTGCTTCCACTCTTTGAACTTTCCAAATGCTTCGTGTTTGAACCTGAGAATATAAACCCATACCCTCCTGGAATAATCATCAATGATAGATAAGAAATACCTCTTACCTCCCAATGATTCCACCTGAGACGGACCCCATAAGTCTGAATGAATATAGTCTACCACTCCCTGAGTAGTGTGCCTTCCTACACCGAACCTGACTCGATGTGACTTTCCCAAAACACAATTCTCACAAAAATCGAGCTTACCTAGACTCTTCTTGCCAAACAGACCTTGCTTTTCCAGCACCTGTAGTCCCGCCTCACTGATATGTCCCAGTCTTTTATGCCAAACCTGTGCAAGACTGTCCTTTTCTACAACACTAGCATTAAGCTCACCTGCCATTGCATGGCCATCCAAAGAGTATACGCAATTATCCCTTCTTGTTCCAGATAAAACAACCCTGGAACCATTAATCACCTTGACTTTGCCCGACTGCATTTTTACGGTAAATCCCTCTTTTTCAAGAGTTCCCAGCGATATCAAGTTTCTTTTCAATTCAGGAATATACCTGACATTGTTTAACACAAAACTTGACCCATCTCTCAGTTGTACCCTCACCTTGCCAAGACCTCTAATCTTACACTCCTTGTTGTCACCCAACAGTACACTGCCCCCATCGCATTCCAGAAAATCAAAAAATATATCTAACCTGGGTGTCATGTGGTATGAACATCCTGAATCCATGATCCAATCTAGCAGAGCCTTAGCCTTGTGTGCCATCCCATCACCACCTCATAATCGCATAGAGTCGAACCACTGGAGTTTGGCTGATCATCTTTCTTGAAGTAACCTGTTGAGTTTTTACGATTATTCTTCGGACAGTTTCTCTTCAAGTGATCCTCAGATTGGCAAATATAGCACTTGAGTCTTCCACCTCGAGACTTTGATCTTGACT
Organism: Tanacetum coccineum; assembly: GCA_026074375.1. Lineage (NCBI taxonomy): Eukaryota > Viridiplantae > Streptophyta > Magnoliopsida > Asterales > Asteraceae > Tanacetum > Tanacetum coccineum. The sequence continues at coordinate 22,199 of BQNB010055997.1, forward strand.
TTCCCATTGACTGATGCAAATCCTGTCGATCAGTTCTTCCTCACCATATAACCCTTCACCATCATCACCCACTCGCCTAGACCTTTCTTTGAATTCCTTTGAATTTAGTGTGGCCATCACACCTCCAAAGTCCAAAGCTTCCCGTCCATAAAGAAAGGTTATCCACAAAGTGTTTCGTAGATCGATAAAGAAGTGAGTAAAAATAAATGCAAAGATCTTCGTCCTCGAATTTTACCTCAATATTTGACTAAAATCACTGAACGATTTTGTTGAACTCATCTAATGCTCGGAACATCTTCGTCCAAACCGGCATGTAGAAATGTATACAACCTTCTTCTTTAGGTAACAACTTTGTTGGCCAATGTCTTTTGCCATGTAACAAAGTCTCGAGCTTCGTCCAAACCCCCGCTGCAGTCGTCGTCCCCGTAACCCTCCAAGAACCTTGTTACCTAAACACAAAATCACGGCACTGTGAGCTTTCTTGTTTAGCTCAGCTTTCGCTTCAGCTTCCATATCCGCGGGTAAAACCTCCAGAGCTGCTTCACATCCATGTTGGATTAATAAAGCACGCATCTTGATCCTCCATAACCCGAAATCACCAGTTCCATCAAATTTCTCGATGTCAAACTTGGCCCCTGTCATTCTTTAATCCCTTTATTAATTTGCTAAACCTTGTGAAAAACCTCACAATCACAAACTAACAAAGTCCCCTTGCGCAAACACCACACAGTAATAATCTTAGCCCAATATAAAAGACTAATTAGTTAAAAACTTGTATCAGCCTTGGCCCAATAGCAATCTTGGCCCAATAATTCTTAAAGAAACAAAAAACCCTATTAACTGTGTAGATTTTAATAACAGCCAACACTGTTACACGTACCTTTCTTCTTCCTTTTATATCAATGGCGGCAAGAGAAGAAAAAAAAAAAAAAACCACCACCACAAAAACCTTGTTGATCTGGTGAATCAACAATCCCTTAAGCCTTCTACACCTTGTCTCAACCCCGGACAATCGAAGACCCAAGAACCCTTTTCTATCGAAACCCTGTTGCACCCTGTCGTTCAAGAACCTGAACCACAAGAAACCCTTGTCGTTGTTAACCTGATAGCCCAAACAGAAACACTCTGCTCCTTCCAGAAATCGAACAACAAACAACCCTTCTTGATCGAACCTAGATAACCAGACAACTCGCGAACCGAGCTCTTGATACCACTTGTAAGAATCGAAGTCCCTACAATCCTGATTACTAGAGCGGATAGCTCGATCGTGAGGATGAAGATACACCACAACAGATAATGGATCGACAGAAAAGTAAACACACAAGGTAATATCCCTAATCGATGTTTAGATTAGTATTGAAAGAATGAACGTACATCGTCTCTTCCCCCCTCACCTCCTTTTATAGAGATGAGGGGGAGGTAGTAGAATCCAACTAGGACTCTATGACGGCTGGAGGTAGTAGAATCCAACTAGGACTCTATGACGGCTAAGAATACAAAGACAACTTGGACACTATGTCGGCTAAGAATACAAAGTAAAATAGGACACTATTACGGCTAATGATAAAGACTAAATATAACAGTTTGCTTTTTTTCCCTTTAATCAGGGACAAAGCTAGGACGAAATATGACTGGGCGCACAATTTTTTTTAACCGTAATATAATAGAGTTAGAAAGTGAATAAAAAAGAATTCATTAAAACGATAAGACTAGAAACACATTTCGATTGACCGAGTGCATTAATGATACATTTGGAAAAAATCGTTGTTTTTTTCAAAAATTATTATCGCTATATCGAAAAAATACATAAGTGTCTTGGGCAACCGCGGGACACCCCCTGATTCCGTTCTTGGCCTCAACAAATAGTTTGTACGATGTCGTTAAAACATTGTTGTTGATGGGTTAATTTAGCAGGGAGGTTTTCAATATGCTTGCAAAGGTTCAGAATAGAGATTGACTAATGCAATCAAGAAAGGAAAATAAAAGCTAAACAATGAGATTCCTTAACCAGATGCGTATTTTATTATACATATATATACTACTATATAAAACATTTATAATGTGTGATCCATTAAAAACTAAGATAAGGAGGTGCAATCTTAACCATCCATCTCATTTTAAGAAACCACATCATAAAGTTACACGTGTCACCTTTTGATTAAAAATTCACTTCTATTTTTAAATTGAAATATATTTTTATCAATTTAATTTTATTATGATCTAATTTCATCATATTTTTTAAAATTTTATGCTCTTTCATTCAACATCCATTTTGATATATTTTTATAACTTTTTGTTTTTTACATTTTTAGCGGGTTTATTTTATGTTGATTTGTATTTTTTACAACTTTAACCTTAATTAAATATGAACTTGATACATTAAAACTATATATTTGCGGAGAGAGTGTTGTCTTTTTACATGCGAGAATGATGATGTTAATATGGTATTGCGGGAAAGCTACGAGAAACTCAAACGAACACATACAACGAACACATGCATTCAAAGTGTTGTGAAATGAAATTACTAAGCGGGTAGGAAATTGCGTAAAGAGTTGAGTTAGTAAAATTTTTATTGCCGCCAATATGCGCGGGTAACCAACTAGTATGAAACAAGATGTTTGAGTCCACGTATTACACGGGTACAAAGACATTTATTTTTTTGATATGAAACAAAGTTTTAGCAATCATAAGTTTTTTTTTGATAAAGTATGTTAACAATAATGAGATGAATTATTTTGCATACTAGTTTTTTCCCTATATACTAAGGGACAAATCTAGACCATCCATTTCATTAAATTAAAAAGACAAGATTTAAGATTAAAAAAAACATGGAATGACCAAAAGTGTAAATTTACTAAAACTCACACTAACCACTCTCTCATTATTTGTAAAGTTGACAAATCTTGTCCAAATTGCAATTAAATGACTTTTTTGACATTTTGTATGTTTTTTACGTGTTTACGTTTTTAGGTTTTTTTCGTTTTTTACCCTTAATTTTACGTTTTTTTATGGTTTTTTACGTTTTCATACGTTTTTTTACGATTTTTACGTCTTTTACGTTTTTTTACGTTTTTATACGTTTTTTACGTGTTTTTACGTTTTTACGCTTTTTTTACGTTTATTTACCCTTTTTTTTTTTACGTTTTTACGATTTTTTTACATTTTTTTCGTTTTTTCGTTTTTTATGTTTTTTATGTTTTTTACGTTTTTATACGTTTTTATGCTTTTTTATGTTTTTTTACGTTTTTTACGTTTTTTAGTTTTTTACGTTTTTTTAACGTTTTTTTTTACGTTTTTACACGTTTTTTACGTTTTTACTCATTTTTACGGTTTTTTTTACGTTTTTATACGTTATTTTTACGTTTTTACATATTTTTTATGTTTTTTACGTTTTTGTATGTTTTCGTCCGCTTACGCACGTTATCGCGCACTTTCGCGCGTTTTGGCACGTTTTCGTCCGTTTTCGCTCGTTTTCGTCCGTTTTTAGATGTTCTCGCATGATTTGTTACGTTTTCGCACGTTTTCATCCTTTTTTGCACATTTTCATACGTTTTCGCACGTTTTCGTCTATCTTCACATTTTTTTATTCAGTTTCCGTCCGCTTTCGCATTTTTTCTTACGTTTCATACATTTTCGCACGCTTTCGCCCGCATTCGCGCGTTTTCGTCGGCTTTCGCGCGTTTACGCCGGCTTTCGCGCGTTTACATTCGCTTTCGCGCATTTAGGTCGGCTTTCGCGCGTTCCGCCAACTTTCGCGCCTTTTCTCGCTTTCCTGTTTTTGTGCGCTTGCATACGTTT
>BQNB010055997.1:26644-38853 GCA_026074375.1 Tanacetum coccineum
GGAAACGTGATTAGGTTATATGAAACCTGCAATTAGTTATTCATAACTAGTTTAGTTTGGGTAGATTCCTTCTTAAGTATTTATTGTGCGTGATTTACTATTAGGATGGAGCGTGTTTGACAGGTAACGCCCGACTAGGTTGTCACGTAGAATGCTTGCTTGACCAACTCACTGCTGAATTAAGAGAATACTTACACATTACACTAACGAGGGTGCGGGGCAATAAGTTAGAGAGAGCGACTAGGGAGTAGTGCATGATTAAGTGAACATTTTTGTTTACCTATACGAGTTTCCCAGCAATTTATATATCTTGCAATTAGGATTAGTTAGTAGTCTAGTCAAAACCCCTTATCCAAAACCCGAGATTTACTTGCTTTCTAAAAAAAATATAAAAACACAAAAATACTCTTCCCTCAACCCTTAGATCTTAGTGACATGCGATTCGAACCTACCTCAATATTCCCCTAGAGAACGATCAATCCCTCGAGTCTTGCCTATACTATACTACAACGATTAGGTAATCTGCCTAGGAGGATTGTAAAACTTCTTACGGGTCTTACAATAACCGCATCAAGTTTTTGGCGCCATTGTCGAGGAATAGTCTAGGTTTCGAATTCTATCTAGCTTAGGTCTACTCACGATATTCCTATCAATTGATAATTTTTTTTTTGTGAAATGTGAAGAATATATTATCTCAAACATATATAAGAGTTACACATATTTAAGTTGAAATCAATAGGCATGCCTATATGATTACAAACCAATAAAACTACTAGAACATACAAACTGAAAAACTAACATCCGGACTAAACTATATTCTTTACAAATTCACAACATTGACTACATTTCCTATACCAATTTTGCAATCATATATTGTTCCAGTTAAGAACAACATACAATACAGAATCAATAAGCCTCATCAATCCTTAAATTCATATGCAAGGACTACATTTCCCTCATGAAGGCAATCCAATACTTCTATTGCATATCATCACAGTAAAAAACAAAGGATCATCATCCATGAAAGGCCTTATCACTAGCATATAATTTGTTGCTACTGACAAACAGACTACATTTCCCATTGTAAAGACTTACCATGATCATAAATGCAACTCCATCCTCACATAAAATGATCACAGTAACACATCTGCAATAGGCATCATCCTCATGTCAGAGCCCAACCATCTCTATTACTTAATACACTGTTATCCTAAACACCCATTCCAATGAACTCAAACTCATGCATTCCCACTATTTTCTTTCACTATTTTCCATTGCTCAAAGACAGCTTTATCATCAGCAGACATAGCTAATTTAAGGCTAGCCAACTTCATTCTAGTTGTATCTTCAATAGCTTTCCAGACTTCATCCCAATTCCTTTTCTTATTCTAAAAAAGCCTCATATTTTTTCTTGCCAAATGAAGTAGACACAAGCTGCAAAAGTTAGCTTTTTTACAATACTCCATATATATCTTTTGTTTGACATTATCACTAATTCATCCAAAATGACTCTCCAATCATTATTTCTCATTCTTATTATACTCATTTATCTGACTTTGTTCCAAACATCCATTGAAAACTAGCACTAGAAGAATAAATGCTCATGGTTATCAATAGCAACATCACACATAACACACTTCAGGACCTTATTAGGATACAATTTTAGTAGTCCGTCTTGAGTGGGAAGCCTTTCATGCATCATTGGCCAAAGAATAAAAACATGTATAGGAATTAAAGATGGATACCAGACCACATGATGCCACTTAACAACTTCCTCTTGATTCCTTAGATCTTTCCAAATTCTGTTTATGTTGAATTTCACCAAGTTTATATTATTACTCAGCCATTTCACTTCATCAATCTTATTTGGAATGACTATAGTACTGAATAATTGTCTTAAAATTAGAAACTGTTCTAACCATTATGTTAGCAATTGTAATCTCACATTAATCATCATATCTGCCACACTAGCAGAGTTTGAAAACCTTGCACTGTAGATTTGTCTTTTTGATATGATTCTTGATAGAGGTCCAATATCATTCCATTTGTCATGCCACGTCATAATATTCTCCCCATCACCTAAACAGCTCCATATATGTGGCCTAACCATTTCTCTTAAATCAAGTAGTTTTCTCCAACCCCAGCTTGCCTTATCATCAATTGGCACTTCCCATAAACTCCTTCCATTTAGCCTATACATGTTTACCCATTTAACCTATACAGAATCATTTTTGCTAGCAATATTTCACAAATGCTTAATCATTAAGGTTATGTTCCATTGTTCAAAAGACTTCAACCCAAGCCCTCCACATTTGTTAGGCTTACAAACATTCTTCCAAGCAATACTAGTCCTCTCCTGAAGCTTCTCTCCTTGGCTCCATAGAAAACTTTTAAATAACTTTTCAATCTCTTTAGATACTGTCTTGGGAATAAAGAAGACTAAAGCCCAAAATTTTTGCATTGCACTTAAAATTGAAGCAATCAGTTGCATTCTTCCTGCATATTGTAACACCCCCAAATTAGGTCGCAGCGGAAATATGTCCGGGAGCGTTACTTCATGAGTACCTTTGCACAAGATGCGAGAGAACAACATCTAAACGTGTCGTTCGAAAAGAAATCTAGTAAAGTTTGGACTCCAATGCACATCAGTCATGTCAAGCATCTTATTCACCTAAGAAAAACATGCTTAAAAGTGTCAACATAAAGTTGGTGAGTTCATAGGTTTTTGTAAGCATAAATGTTGGATTAAAAGGGATTATAATAAGAGTATGTGACCATTTCAATCCCGATCGGTTTTTTTTTTCCTTTAGAAAAAAAAAATTTGTTTTCTTTTTTTAAATACTCTCTCGCATTTTTTTAGTCATCGGTCTTTTTTTTTATGAATGTCCGAACATTTTAAAAAAAAAAATTTAATTGTTTTTTTGCTTTTTTTTTCAAAATATTCACTCACACTTTCTGAGTTATCGGTATTGTCGGGTCGACCCGACCCAGTCCGCCCCGACCCAGTCCGCCCCGACCCGTTCCTTTTTTTATTTACGAAATAGCCCCTCAAATATTTACGAAATACCCCCTCACACTATGTGTTAAATTACGAAAACTGCCCTCATTTTAAATTTTTTTATAAAATACTCATTTCCCCACTAGCGGTCGACCCTTAGTTTTTTTTTTAGAATGCACCAAAACAGTGCTTTAAATCGGTCGTTGCTTAACGACAGTTAATTTTTTTTTTTTTACAAAAACATACTTTCTAACACGTCCAACCGAAAACACCGGCCGTCAAACATCCCACAGCAGAGCGCGGGTAACCTAACTTGTTTATATATACATGGATATATAGATAAGTAAGAACATATATAAATGAAAATCCATTGGAACTTGAGTCTTGATGTCGACATGTGTCTTACATGATCAGTGTCTTATCCGGATGATCGACATGTGTCTTGATGTCGTGTTGGTTTCTCAGTGCATGCAATCGGTCCAAAAAGTAAAGATATCACACGACCCGTTGATTTTAGGCCTAAAGTTATTTTTTCAACAACTTTTGTTTTCTAGGTTTTTTCTTCTTAGCTCACGATAACATAATTTAAGATCTTTCATTTTCAATCTATGGGCGATCGTGCAAACGTGTAAAGAGACTTCATTATAACTATTACTTTAACTATATACTAAAGCACTAAAATCTAAACTATGGACTTTATCTACTTATTTAGCATCTACGAGGTGTTATTCTTTCAAAGTGCTATTAAAGTATGTTTATTTATAATCCTTCGCAACTTAATCTTTTACTCATGTCCCAATTTATTTGTCTCTGTTTGACTTTTTGAGTCTTTATTAATCAATTTTGACCTTAAATAATTTTGTTTGTGTTATATAATACTTAATGAAAATTATACCAATGGAATATACATTTAAAACTCAATACATTCATATATTTTTCATTAAATACTAAATAACACAAACAAAAATATTTAAATTCAAAGTTGATAAATAAATACCCAAAAAGTCAAACAGAGACAAATAAATTAGGACAAATGGAGTATTAAAATATTTTTCTTTCTTCATCTATATGATTAATACATTTTTTTACCATTTATTAATAACCCAATCTAATATATAATATTATTTCTTTTATATCTAATTTAAATGAATAAAAATATGCAAAGCTAATCACTAAGAGACATATGAAAAATTGGTTGAAACATCTTTAGATCACTGAGTGACCAGGTGTGAGTTTCATTTTCTTTCGTATGTACTTTATAAATATAATATTGAAAATGAAATGGTTATGTGGCAACCAATTGAGTGGACAACTCATTGATAAACATAGCTTTATAAAAACTCCTATGACCAATTGAAAGTATACATGTTTTGTACCTTTATTTCTTTTTGTTTTTTTAATAGTATTATACAATTTTTTATCAATTTCGATTTCGTGTTTTTTGTCAGTTTAATACTTTTGACTTGTTAAACTTTATAATTTTTATTATGCACTTTCCATTTCACAGTTTTATAATACAAAACAAACTTATAAAAAAATAAAAATAAATAAAAAACAAAGGGGGAAGGGGAGGGGTACAAATGATGTTTTATAGGAGGGGGAGGAAAGCGTTGATCCCAATGAATAGATCTTTCTAGCCTGTTAAAGGTGATAGCTAACTTGTGTAAACACAGATTAACTATAAGAGAAATAATGACTAAGAACAATATAAGTTATGCGAAATCTAACTTATACTGCTAAGAAGAACATAATTAACTAACTATGTATATTGATATAATCTGCCAAAGGTTACAGATTTTCTAACTATTGAATCACTAATAACTATGTCGCATAAGGTTCCTTTTATACACCAAGAAAACCCTAATGAGCTTTTCAAAACGCGTCTAGAGATCATGCATATCCATTCCTAACATTTCTCATGCATATCTCTAAGTCTAACTAACATTCTGCATAAGCAGACTTAACTAAACATAAACAGTATTAACTATACTACCAGTATTAACATCTCTATACTGTCAGACTTAACTACATACTATCAGAACTAACATACACACTACCAGAACTAACTATTATCAGCAACATTAACTTCATAATCATAATATATCCCAACAATCCTTCCCTAACTTGATATTTATCTCTGTTAATCATCAAGTTTCTTGGATTGGTCTTCACTACTACTGAGAATTCTTTCAAACACCATCATCTTCAAGGTAGTATCTTCTTACTCTGCTTTTCTATCAACTTCAATAACTGATAGCATTCTTCATTATGTTTCCCTCCTTGAAGCTTCATATCCAGCATAGCTTGACAAGCATCAGATGATAAAGGATACTCCCTTTCTGCCAACATATAAATAACAGTTGCTTCCAATGTCAAACAATGCACTCCACAGGAATCATAATACCTCCAATTCAACATTTTTTGCTGAAGTGGTAAACTCCAGATAGCATCTTCACTAAGAGGTGGTTCAAACATAGTTCTGAGATCACTCCATAGTACTTTGTCATAAACATCCTCAGGTCTATTTGCTCCATACTTTTGCATTACCAACCTGTACAACTATATAAGATCATCTCTTGTGATATCTTTAAGCATAGCTCCAAAACTCATGTAAATTGTATCAGCTCCATTTGCTCTTATTATCTGATATATACTTCTTTGACTTTGCTGAAATATCTTTCAATTAACCACACTAGGAGATTTAGTAGCCACAAGGATAGCACCAATTGCTTCCATGTCTTATTCTTTATCAGTCTTTGAATCCTCATGTGCATCCTTATCAACATTTAATCCTTTTCTTGCTTTTGTCTTCAGCCTTCTACTTTTGATTTTTGTTGACTTTTCAACTTCTTCTTCCTTTGGAACTGTTGTTTCTACAGCTTTTTTTTGTGTGACTGGAACATCTTTAGCTATAACCTTTTCTTGTAACTCAGCAGATCCTGAATCATCAACAGTCTTTTGTTTCTTTGAAGTCCATGTCTGAAGCTCTTCACTATATCTTTTCATTCTTGCCTTTGTAGCTTCAAGACCCATAGGAACAAATGTGTCAATCTGCTTTACCAACTTGTTAAACTTCTCCTTAATCTCTTCAAAGGTTAACTTCTTCAACTGAGAAAGCTTCCATGTTTCTTGATTCTTCAAATAATTTGACATGTAAGTTCTCAGCTGTGTTTGAGTCATGGGCTTACTTCTCTCTGCCTTAGCTCTTTCTTCTGCAAAATATTTCTTTCTCTGATTTACCATGTCCACCATTCTTTTTGCAAAATCTTCTTCAGATAGATCTTCTCCTTGCATATTCTTGACCAACTCTGCATCTGCTTCAAGCTTAGCTTTAATAACATCCCAATCTTCCTCAGTATAGTATTAAGCTTCAAATTGAACTTGAGCCATTCTTTGTTTTTGTTGATCAATCATTTTTGTCTCTTCTTCCATTCTTTTAGCAATCATCTCATCTGTATAAATCTGTTCTGCAACTTTTGCATCCAATTGAGCTTGCAACCTGACACCTTTTGCAAATCCAACCTTTTCCTGTTCTAGCTAATTTTTAGTCTTATGTACAGTCTGAACATTTTCTTTAACCATCTTTGCTTTTCCTTTCCTTTGAGCCTTATCTGGTGTGCTACCAGTATTAACTTCTTCAGACTTAGTTCTTTCTTTTGCTGCACTGAAGTAATCCATACTAGTATCAACAACCCTCCTTCTTCTCTTGTATGTACTTACATCTCTAGAAGCAACCTGTGTTAGAGTTTTAGTTGCATCTAAAAGTGTAGGACTGATATCCTGCTCTTGTGACTCCCCTGAATTTGAAGGAGTAATAAAATCTTCAGATCTATCATCCTGGCTTTTCCTCCCCTGTTTGGAAGAATTATCTGCCTCTTCTCCTTCTGATTCCGAAAGAACTACCTTCTTTGATTTCCTCTTTAGAGCAACTTTAAATGTCTTCACCCTGTTCTTCAAAGTTAGAACTTCATTCCCAAAGATCTATGTTGTCCTTGTCAGCTCCTTATCCAAAGAATCAATTCGTAACACCAATTTAGGTACAAGTTCCATCAGTTCCTTTAGTTGCACATTGTCCTCAGCACTTCCTGATGTGTTAACTTCAGGGAGAGGTATATCATGGGACCTGAGAGGAGACTCATGGATGTTACCATTGTCCAACCCTGTTTCTAAGCTAGCGGTTGTAGTGTTATCTCCCTCAGCATTAACTTTCACACTAGTGGTTGTTGCCTCATCTGCTACAAGGGTTGGAGTAGGATCCTAAGACTGAGGAATCTCAGGTTCCTGTCTGTTTGTAATCCTAGTTGGTGATGAAATAGATGGTTCAGTGAGAGGGGGAATAGGTGTTTGTGATGTAGATGGGATAAAGACAGTAGGTGTGGGTTGGGAGCCATCTGGGATTGCTAATCCCGCACCTTGAGTTGGTGCTAGCATAGCAGGCAGCAATGGTACATGATTTCCTTCAAAACCTTTTTTCATATTGCCAAAAATCTTTTTAGTTAAAACTAGGGCAATATGTTGTCCTGTATTCGCAGTACGTATTCCCAAAATCATTTGCAAAAATCTTGGATACATTAAAAATTTAAATTTGCTATCCAAGTTGTTCACCATACCATCAAAAATTAATTTTGAAAAATTATAAACCCTATTACTAGACAGACAAATCAAAGCAGTAGCAATATTACTACTAAATTGATCCCATCCACCAGACTTTGGGCTTATACAATGTAAAATGGTATGGATCAAGAACTTCCATTGTGGGGTAAAATGCTTTTTCCAAAAAGTAAGTGTGCCATCTGAAACATACCCCATTGTGGCAAGTCCTTCATGAATTTCAGCATCTGGTAAATTAGTAATACCTGTTGCATCTGCCAATTGAAGTGAACTTCTGACAGATGCCTCAGTGATAGTATATGCCTTACTATCTATAGTTGCTAATAATTCTTGATTTCCATTAGCAATTGTTCTGACAGTAGCAGTCTGCCAGAACTGTTTGACTAGGGAATCATAGATAGTTGGATTGTGAGTCAAAGCATACCTGAGAGGAGTGCGTTTGAGAAAATCCACTATCTCATGGAAATCATCACTTCCATTTGGTTTCTTGAGAAAAGCAACCATGTTGTGCTTGTCCGAGTACTTCAAATTTGCCATCTTGAATGTTTGAGAAGCAATAGTTGTGAATAATGCAATTTTAATTCTGGGTTTATGTCGTTTGAGTATCTAGGTGTTGGTAGAGAGAGAGAAAATTGTATTTATATGGTATTTATTCAAGTAAAAACCCTATCTGTGAATTAACGGCCATAAAAATCTCCAACAGTAATATTTGAATAGGAAAAGTCAATTTTCCTCGACCAGCACTAACTTTAACCTAGCAGAATTAATATTAGCCTACCAAATTTAACTTGTGATCAACCAGTATTAATAATGACATATCAGAATTAACTTTTGCTTACCATAATTAAGTATTGCCTAGCAGAATTAACTCTTTCTCCAATAATTATACATCAATGTGCCTCTATTCATCACAAACACACTAGACTTAAGAATAGCTAGACATGTGAGAATTCATGAGGATCCACATTCATATATAACCCATGAATAGAAGGAAACACTACTGACCATACCAAATACCAATATTAACTTTTACTTGCCAGAATTAAGTATTGTCTAGCAGAATTAACACTTTCTCTAATAATTATACATCAATGTGACTCTATTTATCACAAACACACTAGACTTAAGACTAGCTAGACATGTGAGACTTCATGAGGATCCACATTCATGTATAACCCATGAATAGAAGCAAACTCTACTAAACATACCAAATACCAGCATTAGCCCATGAAGCCCAAAGTTTTCTTACCTTTTACACTAAGAGAGAGATATCTGCAAGAGATATTAGGTGCCTCAGGAATTCCAAAAGGAAAACCATTTCACCAGTGGGCACAATCCAAAGACCAGTGCATGAGTATTCTAAGAATACCCTAATCCTAAGACTCTCTAACTCTTAATACTTACAAACCAAATGCAAGAAAGGTCATCATCGTCACAGCTTCCATCCAACTTTAAATCCATGCTTTACCTAAAAAAGTTAGTCTAAAGCCAAGAAAAGATAATGCATGTAATTTTCTCATGGCAAAATTAACCTGAACTAACAATCCTAACTACCAGAATTAATATTCTAACTACCAGAATTAATCCTCTCATTACCAAAATTAATATTCTAACTACCAGTACAAACTTTACAACAAAGAGACATCTGCAGAGCCTCCCCTTAATCTCAGCAGCTACAGATTGAGCAACCCAATGCTTACCACCAAAAAGTTGAATCTTGGACCATCAAAAGCCTTGGTCAGAAGATCAGCTACATTATCATCAGTATGTATCTTTAGCACCTGAATGAGCTTCTTCTCATAAGAATCTCTGATAAAATGGTGCCTTATCTCAATGTGCTTGGTCTTTGAATGGTAAACTGGATTCTTGGCAATGCTTATGGTGCTTTCATTATCAATGAAGATCTGTGTGTTCATAAAGTTGAACCCATAATCCAACATTTAATTTTGAATCCACAATACTTGCCCACAGCAGTGTGCAACAGCAACATACTCTGCCTCAATAGTAGAGGTAGCAACAATAGTCTGTTTCTTGCATTGCCAAGAGATTAATCTCTTGCCAAGAAATTGAAAATCTCATATTGTGGATTTCCTGTCAAGGTTAGCACCTACATAATCACTGTCTAAGTAGGCTACCAGGTCAAATGATGATTCTTTAGGATACCAAAGGCCTAGTTTTGATCGACCTTTGAGATACCTAAAAATCATTTTCACAGTATTTAGGTGTGAAGTCTTTGGAGTAACTTGGAACCTAGAGCATGCATAGACTGCAAACATGATATCTGGTCTAGATGCTGTCAAATACATTAAGGACCCAATCATGTACCTATAAAGATGCACATCAACATCTGCAGCTTCATCCTTAACTAGTGGTTTTTGAGTTTCAATAGGAGTACTAGCAGTCTTCACATTCTCAAAATTAAACTTCTTCAAGATCTCAGCCACATACTTATCTTGACTAAGGAAGATTCCATCCTCTTTCTGCTTGACCTGTAATCCAAGAAAGAAAGTAAGCTCTCCTATAGAGCTCATCTGGAATCTGCTCTTCATTAGTGCCTCAAACTCATCACACCAAAACTTCTTTGTAGAACCAAAAATGATATCATCAACATAAACCTGCACTAATATGATACCCTTCTTGTCTTTCTTTATGAATAGAGTCTTGTCAATGGTACCTCTTCTATATCCACTCTTCAACATGAAAGTGGACAAAGTAGCATACCAAGCTCTGGGAGATTGGTGTAATCCATAAAGAGATTTCTGAACTTTGTAGACCTTATTTGGAAACTTAGGGTCTACAAAACCTAGAGGTTGAGACACATACACCTCCTCTTTAATGGTGCCATATAGGAAAGCACTCTTTACATCCATCTGATAAACTATGAATCCCATGAAAGAAGCAAAGGGAAAAAAGATCCTAATGGCTTCTATCCTAGCCACGGGATCAAAAACCTTATCATAGTCTATCCCTTCCTCTTGCCTATGTCCCTGAGCAACCAATCTAGCTTTATTCCTAACCACCACTCCCCTCTCATCCTTCTTTTTCCTGTAAACCTATTTTGTTCCAATTGTCTTCTTTCCATAAGGCAAATAAACTAATACCCAAACCTTTTGAATCTTGAATTGAAGAAGTTCCTCCTGCATTGCTTCAATCCAACTTTCATCATCCAAAGCTTCAGATATCTTCTTGGGTTCAATCTGAGAGAGGAAGCAGGCAAATAAACAGTGCTGGAAGTCCTTGTGATTGGTCCTTTGTTGCTTTTGAATGTAAGAGACAAAAGCATGTTCCCTAGTACGTGTCTTTACCTTGCTTCTTGTTTGAACAGCTGAGGATGGATCACCAATAATTTGAGTTTTTGGATGAAAGGAATGAACTCTAGTTGTGGGAATAGAACTGACAACATTGGAAGTGTCCATGTTGTTGTTATCAGCTACTGCACCCTCAACCATGTCATCTTGAAAATCCTAATTCTCATCATCATAGGAAGAATGAGTGAAAATCCCATAATTGTGATCATTGTTGATTTCTACTAATTCAGGTATCTCATCATCAGCAGTATTAACAGGTGTGTGAACATCACTAAATGTTTTAGTACTGCTAGATATGGGAGCTCCTCCTTGATCATAGCATTTTTGTTCAAATGCCCTTCTAATCACATCAGCTGCATCACAAGCCTCCTTCTCTTGATTCTGCAACCTTGCAAGTTCATCTAGGAAAACTTGATCATTCTCAAAAGCTGGTTCTTGAACTGTCTTCTTACCAGCATCAATGACCTCCTTGTCAGCTGAGCTCTTTGAAGAAAATGGAGAATTAGAAGGCCATAATGGTAGTAGAACAAATGGTTGATCAGAAGTAGTATCCTCTTTAGCATGTTCTGCATCAACTGTTGTCTTTAAACCTGCACTATCATTAGCTTCTTTGGAATCTGCAGTATTGTTAGCTTGATGTTCTGCAACAACTGGCTTATAATTCATTAAATTGGTTAAATAATCAAGATCAAAAAGCCATTCAGGTCCTTCTCGTTACATGTTTGGTTTATTTTCTAGGAAAGTCACATGCAAATTCTCTTTAACATGTCTGGTTCTAGTGTTATATACTCTAAAAGCCTTACTGTGTATAGAATATCCCACTAGAAACCCCTCATTAGCTTTTCCCTTAAACTTTCCTAAAGGATCTAAGGTGTTTAGGATGGTTACAGGACACCCAAAAGGTCTCATAAAAGATAGCAATGGTGTTCTACCATTTATAAGTTCATAAGGTGTCTTGTTTTGAGTTTTAGTCACTAATACCCTATTAAGAACATAACAAGCAATATTAACTGCTTCAGCCTAAAAGATTACAGGTAATAGTGAGTCTGCTAGCATAGTCCTAGCAGCCTCAATTAGAGTCTTGTTTTTCCTTTCAGCAACTCCATTCTGTTGTGGAGTCCTAGCATTGCTGAATTCCCTTTTGATACCTTTATTAGCACAGAAATTGAAGAAAACTCATTTCACACAAAAGAAATAAACTAGAGAGAGAAAGGAAAAGGGAAAAATGGGATGGTTGATTGAACTAAGTGAGAAATACAAAGAGAACCAACACCCTCTCCATGTGTGGAGAG
>BQNB010055998.1:0-38852 GCA_026074375.1 Tanacetum coccineum
CTCTAAAGTTTTTATTTTTATTATTGGTGACGAATTAATTAAGTCCTTATTTTTATAAAGTAAACCCGGTTTAGACCATAATTAGTTTGAAATTCTTTCCTAAAGAGACGATAAGGTGAGAATAAGGTCCATATTAAGGTTCTAATTTTGAATGATTTAGGGGTTATCCTTTTTATTTCATCCGAAACAACTCAACTACGAGTCTAGAGACGAAGGCTTTATTTAGATAACTCCAGAGTAGAAATTTGACTATATTATTATTATTATTATCGCAACATTATTATTCCCCTCGGTCCTTTAAACAACTGCCACATCGGTATGTGAGCCGACCATGGTCCAGGAGTCTTTTTCGACCAGGAGATCCTCTACCTTTTTGAAGGCTGCAACATCGGGAGCGAACCGACCAGATGCAGCAAACTTTTATCAGTCTTGGATTTATTATTCCTACTATGGGCCTTCTTTTGAAGATTGCCACATCGGCAGCGAACCGACCAGAGACAGTAAACTTTTATCAGCCCACAGTTCTTATTATTATTATTACCTCCACCCTTTAAACGACTGCCACATCGGTATGCGAGCCGACCATGGTCCAGTGGTCTTATTTCGGCTTTGGTTTATCACATTATTATTATTTTAGCCAAATTTTCAAGTCCTGTGGTCTTTTAACAACTGTCACATCGGTATGCAAGTCGACCATGGTACAGGAGTCTATTTCCCTACAACACTGACAAAACCTCGATGTGTACCTTACTTTCACCAGAAAGAATCTCTACGAAGGGATCTAAACTAAGAATCGCACAAAAAAACCAAAGTAAATTTATTACTGTAACGCTATTATATAACGTTTATTAAGCTGGTAGGAGCAAAAAGCAACAATTAACCTCTATGAGCTCTAAAGAGATCCAACTATCCAGCTTAACAAACTAACTTATATCAGCCTGTTCATTTTTCTTTCTTTGCAAAATTTTAAGTTTGGACAATTACGCTTAGTCTTTGAAGCTAGGGGAAAAGCTAGAGTTTAAAACTCGGATCAAGTCAAAAGCTATTAGATCTACAGGCTATACTTATTACTAACATTTCTATATTTTCATCATTTTTTTAATATATATATATATATATATATATATATATATATATATATATATATATATATATTTTTTAATATATATAAAACAACAAATTTTAAAATTTTTGTAGGTCCTTGGTCTTGGATCTATATAGCCTTTGTAAGACAATAGCTAACTTGAATAAATCCAAATCAACTATGTGAGAGACACTGACTATGAATATCAAGTGTTAATGCGGAATCTTAACACAAGAATTAAGAAGAACAATAATACTAATTTTGCTATTGATTTCTATTAAGCTTCAATGCTTCTATTCGATATATGAAACTCTATGCCGTAGGGTTCCTTTTATACACCAAGGAAACCCTAGAAGGCTTTACAAAACGTGTGAAAGGATAATGCATATCCTTTCCTAAGATATCTCCTAAAATATCTCATAATATTAAAATATTACTCTATTTCTGTTACATAAACAGACTTAACTACATACGACCAGTACTAACTATAGTACTGCCACTCTACCAGTACTAACTATAGTACTGCCAGACTTAACTTAGTACTGCCAGAACTAACTAATACTACCAGACTTAACTGTTATACTACCAGTATTAAGTCTTTTACAATATATTTCCCAACAATCCTCCCCTAACTTGATCTTTACTTGTGAACTTCAAGTTTCTTCAAGTGTCTTCCATTTGAGCTTCCTGAGGATGTTGTAAATAAAACTCTTCAAATTATTCAATGACCGGCAATTCTTCAAATTATCTCTTTTTGATCTTTGCTGCCTTAATTACTTCAAAAACTTTTCAGCAAACCTTCATTTTATGAACAATCCAAAATCATATAGTTTCAGACTATTCTCATCACTTCTAGGTCGTGTTTAACTCTTATGAGAGGTGAATAATTGAAACTTTAAAAAAATGGATTCTAGGATCTTTTAACAGTTAAGCCATTTACTCTGGAGTTAAGTCAGTTCTTTGGCCACCTGAAGGTGCTTGTCATAGTTGATGGTGGGAAATAACCATTTCAAACTTCAGGATCATGAAAACATTGGTGAGTTGAATACCTTATGGTTTTTGGCAATCATTATTAGCCATAAACGGAGTTGATATCCTTTACATGTTGCTGTTTCGTCTGGGCTAGTGTTAATCCTTTGGCACTTGAATAAACGGTATATTCCCATTGTGGATTGATTACACAATGTCATACTCTTTGTACATAAACTTGGTCGAGTTGATGTATCCATCCACTTTTTGTTAAAGTGATCAACCATCTAATATGGATTTGCATTTGTCTTTAACATAACCATAACCTCTTGGACTAGTTATGGTTTTTCCACAGCCTTTACCACTCATCCATAATCTTGTTGGCTAGCCTCAAACTCTTTACTAACCAGATTATGGATAGTGATAACCATTACAATTTTTGGCAATTGTAGCCATTAAAGGATTTTAGAAGTCTTTACCAAGAGCCGTTTGCCTCCTGGGACTAAGGCCCAGTCCTTATGTTTGTTAGACATGGTGGGACTGATAACCATTTATTGTGTTAGTGCATAGCTCCTACACCATGTGTGGTTCTCTCATCTCCTCATTTAGATATCTAACTCATCAGTCTTCATTACTTCCTAATGCAAGCTTGCTTTCTCTTCATTTTCAAAAGTTTGTAGCCCATACTCATACGGTTTTCCTACCTTGAAGCTTTTTATCTAGCATTCTTTGCATACCTCACATGATTACAGGTATTTTTTTCAGTCAATACATATAAATATCTGTTGACTCCAAGTTTAAAGAAATCTACATCTGAAGGTATATTATAATATCTCCAACTTATGATTCTTTGTTTACCTAATAAACTCCAAATAGGATATGTACTAAGGGGTACCTCAAACATATTCTTTAAATATTCCCAAAGTACCTTCTTAAGCTCATCCTCTGGTCCATTCATACCATATCTATTCATTACAATCCTATATAATTCAGTAAGATCATCCCTGGTTATGTCCTTCAGCATAGCTCTAAAATTTATGTACACTATATCAGTTAATCTTCATAACAATTTGGTAACATCTGTCCTTTCCTTTCGTGATGAATCTTATAAAGTTAGTATACTTGGGGGGTTTTATAGGGCCACAAGACAGGATTAATAGGAATAATTAGTACCTGAATATTGGCCACATCAGCATCCTTTACTAGTTTCAGATTCATCATCCTCATCAGTCTTGTCAGAATGTAATCCTTTCCTAGCTATTTGTTTCCTCCTCTTTCTAGTCTTCTTGGTAGACTCGTCATCTTTTGCTTCATCACTCTTTAGTCTTTTTGAAGTCTTTGTTTGAAGTTCTTCACCAAATCTTTTCAGACTATCTTTTGTAGCTTCAAAGTTTATAGGTGCAAAAGATTCAACTTGCTTCACCAGCTTATCAAATTCTTTCTTTTTAATTCTTTCAAAACCTTAACATTCTTCAGCTGAGAACAGCTTCATGTCCCTGATTCTTCAAGTAATTCATCATATATGTTCTCAGCTGTGATTGTGTTATGGGTTTTTCTTTTTAGCTCTTGCTTTTTCTCTACCAAGAGTGTTTCTTCCTATTGATTAATAGTTTAACCATCTTCTTTGCAAAGTCTTCTCCTTGTAAGCCACTTCCTAGCACACTCTTTGACAACTCTGCATTAGCTTCAATCTTTGCTCTAATAAGATCCAATCTTTCCTTCCTTTTTTCTGTGATAATGTTGAGCTTCAAATTAATCTTGAGCTCTTCTTTGCTTTTGTTGCTCATTTAATTCTTTTTCTTCTACAAGTCTTTATGCTAAGAGAGAATCCAAGTGTACTTGTTTAGCCTCTTCTTCTTTCTCCAAAGTATCCAATCTGATAGCTTCAACATGTACGACGAGCTTCCTCCATGTGAATTTGTTCCCTTAGTCTTATTAGGGAGCTTCTTCAAATGGATCAGAGGAGGCTTTTCCTTCTCTTGGCCTTTTATCAGGGGAAGGAATGATCTTTTTAATACTGTCAGTACTAACTTGTCCACTAACAGTACTAACTTTGCCACTAACAGTACTAACTTTAATATTGCCAGTATTAACTCCTTCAGCATACCAGTACTAACTTCTTCTTGAAAATCTAAGCTAGTGACAACCTTCTTTCCCTTAGTCTCTTTCCTTCTTTTATACCTCCTTCCCTTATCTATTGACTTTGGCTTTTGAGAAGCAACCTGGAAGAGTTTAGCTGCTTTTTAATGTAGATAGGGCTTATGTCTTCAACTTGTCCTCCCCTGAAAGCATGGACCAGTAGTATTAGAAAGGGATGTAACCAGGCCACTTTTGTCACAAAGAAAATAGAGGTTTTCATTTGACTATCTTTCTCCTGATCCCGCAGGTTCTTCCTCTTCAGAGTCTGTTAAGACCACATTTCTTCCTTTTCAAATACCTTCAGCTTCGTCACCTTCTTGAACAACTTCACAACTAGAATCTCCACCTATTGTCAGCTTGGTTTGCTTGAGATCCTTTTCCAGACTATCAACTCTTGTCATTAATTGAGGAACTAATTAAAGCAAATCATCCACAGTCATCTGTCCATGGGAATGCCTGCTTGTGAGTGGGTGTAGAAGTGTTGCGTGTGCAGGGGATGGTTTCTAAAAGTTTATGCTCCATAGGTTCAGGGCGTCAGTTTCAGAGGATAGGGTAGGTGTAGATGCAAGGATAATGGCCGTTATTGGTGGGCTGGAGATTGTACTAGTGGTAAAGATCGGTAGATGGTACTGGAATTTATGGCTGATGATGTTGAGATTGAGCTCCAATCAGGATGTTCTTGACTGTACTTGGGTTAAGTAGTAGCACAAGGCAGCATAGCAGGAAACCAAGGTCTTGGTGCCCTCTAAATCACCCTTTTCATATATCCAAAAATCTTTTGGTCAGGGTCACGCCAGTATGAAGGGTATGTTGTTTTTTCCGTTTTTGAATATCCAATATTAGTTGGCAGGAAAACTGAGGGTACATCAAAACTTTGTTTTGCTTTTCTTGTTTGCCAACCATGCCATCAAAAATTAGTTTTGAAAAATTTTTTAAACTCGGCCAGTGCGAAAGACAATCAGAGCAAGTTTCCTTAGTAGACGATATTGCATACCAAATTGATCCCATACACCATTTTAGAGCTTATACAATGCAAAATATGGTGGACTAAAAATCTCCATTGGGGTGTGAAAAGCTTTTCCAAAAAGGTAAAATGATCCGTCGTAGGATACCCCATATTCCTCCATCACCTAAAACATCTCATTGTTTGGCACATTGTAATCCCTGAAGCAATCTGCTTTAATTGAAGCTTATTTCTAATAGATGCTTCAGTGATTGTATACACAATGGTATCAATAGTTGCGTGTAATTCTAGAGTCCCATCATCAAGTAGTGCGGTTGGCCACAGTAGCAGTTGCCTAAAACTGTTGAATAGGAATCATAGATTAGTAGATTAGAAGTTAAAGCATACCATGAAGGGTGGAACCTCTTAGAAAATCCACCTTATCTCTGCCAAAACCCTTTTGCACTTTCATCTCAGAGACTTACGCAAAACCCACTTGAGTGGTTTGTCACAATATTTTAATTGAGCCATGATTCGACAGTAGCAATAAAAGGTATGGATGTGTACTAAAAATTTACTGGGTTTAGATACGAGTGAAGTTGTAGATGCTAGTAACAAGATAATTAACTATATTCTTTATAAAAATAAAGAAGATTTTTACTTTGCGAAAAGGAGATAGCAATAAACAGATAAGTATGAAAGAGGAATTCAAACTTATCTATATATAGCTTCTCTTAGTTAACGACAATAGCGCCGTTTAAAAATCTATACGGTAAACATTTACACACAGGATTTAAACAAAACAAAGTCAATTGTTTCCCGCAAAACCGGCACTAAACACAATAATCGCCTACCAGTATTAAAATTTACACTACCCGAATAACTGTAGGGGTTCACCAGAATTAATTATGTTAACAACACTGATTAACTCTTTTTAAACCAGAATTAAGTATTTAAACTTTTTGAAGACTTACAAAAACTAAGACCTTTATCACACCTGCCTTACATCTGCAAATCTATGCTATTCCTGCAAGAATTTGTCTAAAACAAATAAAAACATGTTGTAGGAGT
Source organism: Tanacetum coccineum (assembly GCA_026074375.1). Classification (NCBI taxonomy): domain Eukaryota; kingdom Viridiplantae; phylum Streptophyta; class Magnoliopsida; order Asterales; family Asteraceae; genus Tanacetum; species Tanacetum coccineum. The sequence continues at coordinate 6,207 of BQNB010055998.1, forward strand.
TTGTATAGACAGAATTCACTTAAACTAACTACCCGAATTAATACTACTAACTACCAAAATTAATACTACTTAAGCCAGATGTTAGTTAAACTAACTACCAGAAGTATACAAACTATACAACTAAGCCTCCCCTAAATTGTAGCTATGGGGTTTTTCATACAATACTAACACCAAGTAATTAAACCTGTATAGGGTCCGTTAAAAGGTTTTAGTAACTAGGTAGTAATTAAGTCTGTGGTGAATTTTTCATCCACACTAATAAGCTTCTTTTTCTTCTATAACAATCTCTTACATAAAATTGGTGGCGTATCACGATGTGGTTTGGTTTGGAATGATAATTGTGGTTCTTTACAATGAGATTGTACTTTCATTATCCAATGTGGATTTTGGTATTCATGAAATTAAATATAGTAGCAGTTGATTTTGAACCCACAAATACTTGTCCAACAGCAATTTGTAGCAGCATACATATTCAGCTTCAGTTGTAGACGTAGCCACTATGGTTGTTTCTTATGCATTGCCATGAGATAAGTTTTGTACATGAATTGAAAACCACGGTTATGGATTCTCCTGTCATAGGTTGGACTCCTCACATATAATCACTGTCAAAAGAATGCGTTTCCAGGTCCATTCAATAAGGTGATTCTCTAGATACACTATAAAGCCCTAAATTTGTGGTTTGCCGTTAATGGTAATGTAAGATTTCTCTTTCACATCATTGAGTTGTGAAAGTCTTGGGATCTACGTGACTGGAAATACGAGAACAAAAAACTATACTGCATAGACATATATGTCAGGCCTAGATGGCACGTTGATAGTACCACTGAGAAGCTCAATCCTATCTGGATCTATATAAGTGTCAATCCACATCAACAGCTTCCTCATCTTTGTCAACTGGCCACTTGGTATACATTGGGCGTTATTGCTTGAGTTTTCACATTTTACAAGAGCAAAGTTTCGTTGATGCATTCTCAGCTACATAATGGGTCCTAATGAAGGATATGAAAAATTCTCCTGCCTTGTTTGTTTGACTTGTAATGTCCTAGGTAAAAATGTGAGTTCTCCATAGAACTCATTTGAAATCTGCTTTTCATCAAGGCTTCAAACTCCATCACACCAAGCTCTTTGGTAGATCCAAAAATGATATCATCAACTTTTCACTTGAACCAGCATGGATATCCTTCTTGTCCCTTTTTAATAATAAAGTCTTGTCATAATACGTACCCCTCTTGTATTCATGCTTCTCTGGAATGTTGATAGAGTTAGTCATACCAAGCTCTAGGAGTTTGATGCCAGTCCATACAAAGCTATGACCACCTTATAATACTCGTTTAGGGTGTTCAGGATCAACAAAGCCAGGAGGTTGTGAGTCATAAATCCTCTTCATCCCATCTATCAGTGCCTATACAAAAAGGCACTTTTTACATCCATTTGTCATCTATACTATGAACCCATAAATGAGGCAGGCTAAAATTAACCTGTTAGCTTTTATTCTTGCCACTCAGAAGGAGCAAAAAACCTCACTCATAGTCAAATACCTTCTTCAGCGTGTACCCTTGGGCCACCAATCTTGCCTTATTTATGCACAACACTCTTTTTCATCTCTTTGTATTTTTGTAGAACCCTATTTTGTACCAATTCACCTTTCATTTGTGAAGGTAGATCTACACAGAACTCCCATTACTTGTTGTAGCTTAAACTCATAACAACTCCTACTTGCATGGCTTGAACCAGCTAGTCTTCTTGTGAGCTTCAAGAAATCTTTTTAGGTTCGCTCCTGTATGTAGCCTTTGCTACCTCCAAAGCTTAACAGATTACCCCATTAATTCTTCACAAATCCGCCAGTTGTAATCCTTGTTACATAGTCATGTGCCCTGAGCATCCACTATCATATAGAACCCTCTCTCTACCATGTTTCCTCAGTTGATGAACCCTACACATGGAAAAGTGAGAATTAGTTTCATCTTAGGGACCCAGGCCTTTACGGCTTGGGTTTGCCCTTGTGGACCTTTGCATTCAAGTTCTTAAAAAAGTTGTTCCTACTTCACAATTGGAGTGTTGGTTAGAGTTTCCTCTCTAATTATACCTGCTTGAGGTTCATCTTAACAGCAGCATCCCCATATTTTCTTTTCTAGCATGAGACTGGACTTTTGTGCTTGTAATTTTTACAAGGGTTCCTCTTCTCTTCAGATGTACATGTGATTTAGAAAATACATTCTCTTAGGTTAAATTGATTCACCTGTGGGCTTTTAGGACTAAGACTGTTTGATGTCCTGGTGGGTACTAGCTGTCTAGATCTAATAGTATTAACATTAGTATTAACAGTATTAACTCTAGGCATAACAGAATTAATATTTGTTCTACCAGTATTAATATTTGTCCTAACAGAATTAATGTTTGGCCAACCAGTTTTAAGTTGTACTGGTCTAGAAACATATTGATTAGCATGATTAATCCTGATGGTATTAGTCCATACTGGTTTTTCCATCATGATACTACCAGTTATTCAAACCCTTGGTTTCTTAACCTCGGCCTCGTTGACATCTTCTTTTATAATAGTCACACATTCTTTAATCAAATGACCTTAGACTGCCACAAACAAAACATTTCTTCTTGTGATAGAGTAAAACATTCCCCTAGTTTCTCTTTCCATCATAGCTTCCAAATCTTCCCTGTTAACTTTTAGGTGTTGCTTGAGTGCTTTGATTGGTTGTCTAGGAAGTCTTTTAGTGTGTGAAACATCAACTTGGATGCAAGCTCTTTTGATCTTGATCAGGACACACTTTTCATTTTGTTGTATATGGTGTAGAACAGACACTTCTGGAGGTACACTTGAAATCTCATATTCGGATTACCAGAAATGTTCAGGAAGTTCTAATAGGATCCTGCCACTTGTCATCTTAGATTGACAGGTAGAATATTCACTGGATCTATCATCTGATACATTGGGTTCAGGCTCTTGAGGTCCCTTTTTACCATAAACATATAAAGACTCATCAATTTCTTCTTGTGGTGTAGGAGTATAATCTCCACTTAAGGGATGTGGAACACCTTTAAAATCATTAGTTTTTATAAATCTACTGTACAAAGGTTTTCCAACTGAATCCTCTTTTGAACAATTAAAAATAGAAAAATTCATTTCTTCCTCATAACTTAGAACCTCATTGTTTGATTGTATTTCATACCCTAAGCCAACTTTACTATTTGAACTCATGCCAGAATTAATTAATCTCCAAAGATTCTTGGAAGAATCTTTCCATGAATCTAATGTTTTCTGCAATTGTTCCTTTTCTTTTACAGCTTTCATTCCAATTCTCCTATATTTTTTAAGCTTTTCATCTTTTTCATATATTTCATTTGCCTGAAATGTAAGCTTTTCATTTAGAGAAAGTTGCTGTTTTTGAAAAGTAACAAGTTGAGCTTCTAGTTTCTTAACAGCTTGACTATAGGCAAGTATTTGTACTTCTTGATCACCTAACTGATTCATTTGTTCATCACACAGTGTTTTAAGCTCATTATATGAATTAATGCAAGTTTTAGAACATAATGATACCTCACTACTGGAACTGATAGCCATGAGTGCATGATTTGTCTCTTCATCTTCAGTATGTTCTCCCCAATTGACAATACCATCATCCATTGTCAGCAAGCCCATCTGATTCTTCTCTTGCTTTCTAGCTTCTTGGTGTTGATAAAATGAGTCTCTCCTCTTCTTTCCATCATGTGTCCCCTTTGTTGTACATTCCCTAGCAAAGTGACCAGTGAGTGTTGTGACAATTGAACCATTCAAGCTTCTTTTTTTCAAAAAACCAACAAGGGCTTTTTTTCCATCTGCAGCACGAACCCTCCTTCCAGTTTTCTTATAGAACTTCTTCATTCGAATAGCAATCATTGCTATCTGCCAATTTATGTCCATCTCTTCAATGTCCAAGTCATCAATTTGTTTCAGGTCTTCATGAAGCAATGTCCACGTCTTTTGTTTGTTGGCAAAGAGGAAAATAAATAATTCATCAGCAAAACCAGCAAGAACTTCTTTTTCAGGAGCATTGGTTGAAGAAGTAGAAGGAGTGCATGTACTGTAGGCACCAGTAAACCAGACTTAACCTTATAGTGTGTTTTGCTCTTGGAAACAATAGTAACATTTGAGCACTTGGAAGATGTTTTTGAGGAACCTTGTATTTCCTGATCAAAAACTCCTAAGGGTCTATTGCTAAGAAAGCATAATAGATAAAGTGTCAACATCTGGTTTAGTTCTCATAGTCATTGCCAGATTGGACCATGCTGGGGGCAAAGATCTGAGAAACTTATGATTTGCATCCTCAGTTGATACTTCAGCACCATGAGCTTCCAATTGTGAAAGTAATTGTTAGAAATCTGTCATATCCTTTTCTAACCTTCTTAACGTGGATATTGTAAATGTTTCAAAACTGTGTGTTTGAAAACAGCCTTCTGCATTTCTTTGAATTTGCATATACCACCAAACCTAGTTCTGATGGCTTCCCAGATTTCTTTTGCATCATCCATTCCATGAAATCTTCTCATATGTTCCTTGGGAATTGCCATCAACAAGATATTCTTAGCTTTCCTTTCCTTTTCAATAGCTTGAATTTCTGTAGCAGTTACTGGTGGAAGTATTCGAATAACACCATCCTTTCCAGTTGAAATTCTCTTCTTGGAGTTTCTATTTTTTATTACCTTCCAAACATCATTGTCAATGTACTCAAGGTAATGCTCCTTCTCCATAGCCCATATATCATACTCCTCCTTTTTTTTTCACGAATTGGGAACCTCTTTATAGTTTGATCTTTTGAGTTAGCATTTATTTGAGTTTTAGGAATCAACCGTTGTTTTTGTTTAGTGCCTGAGCACCAGTGTTGAATGCTTCTTCATGGTTTGATGCTTCATCGTCACATGAGATGTTGTGAGAACTCATTCATTAGAGGTTCAAGAAATTTGTAAAGAATTGTAGGAGATGTGTTTGTTTGTGTTCTAGTGATTCTTCTTATCAGCAGTCCCTCTATTGGCATCTGATACCACTTGTAGGGTCCTTGGTCTTGGATCAATATATAGCCTTGTAAGACAGTAGCTAACTTGAAGAAATCACCCAAATCAAATTTGTGAGTGACACTGACTAATGAATATAAGTGAATTAATGTGGATCTTACACACGAATTAAGAAGAACAATAAGTACTAATTTTGTATCTGATTTTTATTAAGCTTCAATGCTTCCTATTCGATATGTGAAACTCTATAAGCCGTTCTGTATGTTTCTTTGATACACCAAGGAAAAAACCCTAGAAGGCTTTACAAAACGTGTGATAAGGATAATGCACCCAATATCCTTTCCTAAGATTATCTCCTAAAATATCTCTAGATAAACGATTACCTCCTATTATGTTACGTAAACAGACTTAACTACATACAACCAGTACTAACTATAGTACTGCCACTCTATCAGTACTAACTATAGTACTGCCAGACTTAACTTAGTACTGCCAGACTTAACTTAGTACTGCCAGAACTAACTAATACTACTAGACTTAACTGTTATACTATCAGTATTAAGTCTTTTACAATATATTTCCCAACAATTTTGGTCAAAACGGGGTTGCGTGGGACACAGACAGGCAACAGGTAAGATCAAATTTTGATAGAAACCCCCCCACACTTAGAATGAAACATTGGCCTCAATGTTAAAAAATATCAGGTTTTACCCCCACACTTAGGAACGAAAAAGGCAAATGCAAAAAATTCCAAGTGTGAAAGGGGAAACAAATATATATAAGATCAGGATTGAGGATTCCAAAATAAGCAGAAGATCAAAGATCGGATGATTAGTGGATTGAAAACAAGCTATCGGGTCTTCATGATCTTAAGGAATCCTACAAAAACGGAACCACATACCATAAAAAGAAGCACACCCCCACACTTGGGCTATAAAAGCACGCACTCATTTATTAAGAAAATAGAAAGAAGAAAAGACACGGGTTGCCTCCTAAGAAGTACTTGTTTTTGTTGCGAGACTCTCTGAGCTTTTAACTCTCCGAAATTCTCTTTGTCCTTAGGAAAGATGATCAAAATATACGCTCTTTAAAGTAATTTACTCAAAAATATGACAGTGTATCGATTTGAAATTATTAATCAGTAAGATGTGTGAGATTCTCACTCGTGAAAAAGAAATTCATGTCTGTGTAGGAGGATCCGAGATCAAAAACTTTATCTTCATGTCGAAGGGAAATGAAGAAAAGTGTGTCGATCTCAGTTGGATCAATCTAAGAGATGAGAATCACTGACAATTGAGATTGTAGGAAAATAGGTCAGTGAAGATATGAATCATCTTAGATTGGACTCATTTGATATATAAATTTTGGGCATCAAAAATTAGGTCTTCATTTCTGAGGGATAATGAGACTAGAAGTCAATCTTGGAATAAATTCTTTAGAAAGACGAGAGAGGTGTCACAATCGGATAATAGGATATGAGAAAAATCATTAAGTATCTTTAATTGTTAAGCCCTTAGTTGATAAATCAAATATATTTTCTTCCAAAACTCTAGTAAACTCTCCAGGAACGATCTCAAGATCAAAGTAAAAACGGTCATACTCCGGTGAAGATATGATGTGAGCGAGTTCATCGGTGAACTCCTCATGATGAGAAACACTCCTATCGGCACGAGGAAGCGGATCAATCGAAAGATCAAAGATAAACGAATCATATTCAGGTAGAGAAAAATCAGAGTGAGTAGTGGTACTGCCACTACTCTTCTCTTCCATATGATCGTCATCAAAATAGAATGCATCCTAATCCGAAAGAGAATAATCAGAATGAGTAGTGGTACTGCCACCACTCTTCTCTTCGATATCAAAGCAAAATGTTTCATATTCAGGAAAAAAATCATCAATATGAGAAAGAAGGGTGTCGGTCTCCTCCAAGAGAGAGTCACTATCCTCGAAGGGGGTAGGAATTGGGGAGAGAGACTCGACCATAGAATCAGAAGAGGGAGTGGGATTGCCACTCACAGAATTGTTTTCAATAGGAAATTTATCGCACCAAGAATCAACAATATCAATTCTATAAATGAAATGGTTGGCACATTCCGTAAGATTCTCCAAAGCATGAAATTTCTCTTTTTGAAGCTGAGATGGACATGGAATCGGTGGGTGATGAGGATTAGGCTCGAGGTCTTCCTTAGGTTTTGGTGCGGACAATGGTGGAGTTTCCGGAGGTGGGACAAGTGGTGTGCTCTTAGAGCTAGCAATTTCCACCACTTCCGTTATGGTCTCCGGTTCTAGTTCCTCATCTTGATAAACGAAAAAATTAGAATGAGGAATAAAAGATCCATCCAATGTCAAACCACTTATAGTAGTAACCGCTTTACGTTCTTCTCGTAGGTATGTTTCGGTGTCGCTCGGTAGCACACCTAATTGCCTCTCTTGAAAAGCTTCTTCCAGTTGTCCCATTTGAGTTTGCATTAATTGAATGGGGGCTTCTTGGTTTCGGTTATAAGCTTCTTGCATGCTAGAAATAAGAGCTTTGACTTGTTTAGTAAGAGCGGTGATGTCATCATTTTGATTTGAAATACCACCACTACTTGAAACTTGAGGTTTATTTCTACAAGTTCGAACCTTGGCTTTATTCTCAATAATGGTTAAGGCTTCATGAGTATTTCTAGACATCAGATTTCCACCCGCTGTGGTATTTAGAAAATCTTGATCAGATTGACTCAACCCGTTATAGAAAAAATCTATTTGGTGAACAGGACGTGAATTATACGTTGATGATGAGGACATTTTCTTATAAATCTTTAAAATCTTTCCCAAGCTTTCTGTAAAGAAGTCTCACCTGAAAACTTGTTGAAAGTTCGTGCTTTCTTTTCTGAGCTACTCTTCGTTTTAGAATGAGGGGAAAAATCGATTACAGAACTTTGATACCCAAAGTCATCCCAAGATGTGAGGAATTAGGGGTTTTATTCTCCGAGCCATGTCTCGCTGCCCCATTAAGTGTGAAAAGGGGAATAAGATCAAACTTCAACCACTTCCATCTCACTTCAGCACTTGGTTAGTTTTTAGAGTTGGTGTTGTTATTTTGGTTAAATCTACTTATGTGTGAATGAGGATCATCATTTTCAAGATCAAAGATAAGAATTGTTACTTACTTGAAATCAAGTAACTCAGTTTTTAGTCAATTCGTTTTCTGCTATAGAACGCAGAATCATACGATAAGCTATTACTCAATACACTACCGATAGTTGTTATTTGTGTGAGTTGGAGTGCTCTTTTACATTCTTGTCTACAATATGTATTTTCTCGGGCCAATGGATTGGACGTCTTTAGACGTTCTCTACGTCCTTTCTCTCTGTATATTGATATTATGAAAGAAGAGATTATCGGGACTTCGGATTCGTTCTACTAGATTCGACTATCTCTGTAGTAACTGTTCTCAAATTGGGGAAATTGTAACTTGATTTGGCTTGAATAAAATTAGTCGTGCTCATGCACCTAATTGTAATCAGTAGGAATTTGGTGTTTATAAAATTTTTAGAATGTCTTTGTAATCTTTATTTCATCAATTTATTTATATTTTTATACTATACATAAAAAGAAAAGGATAAAATAAAATAGAATATAAAAAATATTTTTGAATTTTTTATAAAGATAGAATAAATGAACAAGGTATATATATATTTTTTTTTTGGATTTTTTCTATCCAAGTAATATAAAATGAAAATATTTTGGTATTTTTAATTTTATTGTATATAAAGAAGATAATTTATAATGAAAAGTAGAAAATATATTTTTGCGGATATTTTTATTGTTTTTTTTTGTACGATAATAATCTTTCAAAAGAGAAAAGTGGATCTTCTAGGCATCAAACTTCGAAACAAATGTAGAAATAGTACAACTATTCTCCCAGTAGGCTAGCTGATCGTGCTCTAACAGACTGATTGGATGAATTAGTTATATATATAAATATATATCAAAATACCAAGTGTAGTGAATTGTATAGAGAGAAAAGAGATGTAGATACTTCCAAATCGAGTTTTGATTCCTCGGCTATCATCTACAAGGTGAGGAATATAAGATGTAATATGTTCATTTTTCCAATTCTCTTCCTTCAATGCATCTTCTTGATCTAACTTGATTTTGTTGAAAAGATCAGATGTGACATTTATTCGTAACGAGCTAACTTTGATAACTTCATTCCGGTCTTTATGACTTAGGGCATCCGCCACAACATTTGCCTTACACGGATGGTAACAAATTTCACAATCATAGTCCTTCAACAAATCCAACCACATTCGTTGCCTCATATTCGGGTCTTTCTTTTCTAAGAAGTATTGCAGGCTTCTATGGTTGGTATAAGTTATAAACTTCACACCATAAATATAATGCCTCTAAATATTCAAAGCAAAAACCATCATCGCAAACTCAAGATAACGAGTCTGGTAATTCTCCTCATGCTTTTTCAATTGTCTTGGGGCATAAGAAATCACTATACCTCTTTGTATCAGTACACATCCTAAATCGGAATAAGATGCGTCACTATAAACCACCATGTCTTCGGTTCCCTCTGGTAATACAAGAATCGGTGCTTCACATAACTTCTTGTATAAAGTACTAAAGGCTTCATCTTGTTCTTCACCCCACCCAAAATAAACATTCTTCCTAGTGAGTTTAGTTAACGAAGACATTATTTTGGAAAAGTCTTGAATGAACCTACAGTAATATCATGCGAGTCCAAGAAAACTTCAAATTTCACTAACACTTTTCGGGCTTGCCATTTCTTCACAACTTAAATCTTTGACGGATCAACCTTAATACCTTTTGAATTTATGACGTAACCGAAGAATTGAACTTCTTATAGCCAAAATTCACATTTCGAGAATTTGACATACAATCTTTCTCTACTCAATGTTTCAAGAACTTTACGTAAGTGTACTTCGTGATCTTCCTTGCTTTTAGAATAGATAAGGATGTCGCCAATGAACACTATAATGGATTTATCTAACATCGGCATACAAACTTGATTCATAAGATCCATGAAAATCGTTGGTGCATTAGTAAGACCAAAAGGCATGACAATGAACTCGTAATGACCATAACGGGTCCTAAAAGTCGTCTTAGGAATATCTTCTTCTCGAACCTTCAATTGGTGATAACTCGACCGAAGATCGATTTTCAAAAACCACTTAGCACCTTGAAGTTGGTCAAAAAGATCATCAATTCTTGATAATGGATACACATTTTTCAGTGTGACTTTATTCAACTCACGATAATCAATACACATCTGCATATTGCCGTCTTTCTTCTTGACAAAAAGGATTCCACGACGAACTACTAGGGCGAATAAAACCCTTATCAAGTAATTCTTGCAATTGGCTCATTAGTTATTTCATTTCGGATGGAGCTAAACGGTAAGGAGTCTTAGCAATAGGGGTAGCACCCGAAATTAGATCGATACGAAATTCAACTTGCCTTTCGGGTGGAGTACCCAGCTAATCTTCTGGAAAAACATCTCCAAATTCATTTACCACCAGAACATTTTCTATCTTATCCTTCTCAAAATTTGTATCTATCACGTTTGCCAAAAAGGCATGACAACCAAGCGATAAATATTTCCTAGCCTTCATCACAAAACATAACACCAACTCGCCTTTCCTCCTTTCACCATAAATAACAATTTCCCTTCCATAAAGATTTATGACACAGATAATCTTTTTACTACATAGAATGGTGACATTGTATTTACCAAGCAAATCCATGCCTACAACTATATCTAATTCCCCGAGCATCATAGGGATTAAGTCAATCTTAAAAACACTATCATCAATCTCTATATCAACTCGCGATACACATAAGTTATGGCTACAATCTTACTATTGGCAATTTCTACCTCTAAGGATTTTAGGAGTTTATTAAGTGGAGTGGATAATTTATCACTAAAACCATATGTAGAACTGTAAAGAGTGTGAATACGGTTTTCTTCACTTCTTTGAAGTTTACAAAACTTCAAATCTAGAAAGAACCGAGTGGTGTGATGATCTACTTAGCAAAGAAACAACCGTAAATCATGCAAATATGCCCAAATAATGTACTTAATCGTTCCTTTTTGTATTTTCAGCACTTGGAAGGCTTTTGGAGGATATACACATGACTTGGGCTCATTTGGAGAAGAAACGGACAAGAATACAACTCTACACCGAAGTGGTTTCATGAATTGCTCACAGAGCCTGGAGACGGCGTCACAGTTCCTAGCGACGCCGTCAGATCATACAAGAGACGGCATCAAAAAACTTATGACGGCGTCAGAACATAGCCGCCTCAAAAGAAACCCTAGAAGATTTGGTGAAGCGACGACGTCAGAAAACCTGTGACGCCGTCGCAACCTATTTCTTATATATACAAACTAGTTTTTAGGGTTTTAGTGTGTAACTTTTGGGAACCGAACCCTACTTTTAGAAGACGATTATAGCTGCTATTTAGGCTGTTTTTAGGGTGTTAAAACCCTCTTGTAACAGCCTTAATTACATGTTCTAATCAAGTGAGATCTCCTATCTTTTATCATTCAATATGTCTATGTGTTGTGTGATTGATTCGTGTTCTTCACTTCTTTTTAACATGCTAGGCTAGATCCTTTAGTATTTACTTATGATTGCATGAAACTTAGTTTGTAGATCCTTTTAATTTTGCTTTTTGTGATGGATGTGCGTGTTAGGCTTTAGAAAACTAGCCATAAGATATTAAATTGGCATAGACGTCTAGGGAAACGCGAGTGCGTAAAAAGGATACAATCGGTAACAGTCTTCATACTACCTTACCCCTAATATGGTTGATCCCTCTTAAGTGTTTTAATGCATGTGATATACTCTTAGGGGCCTTGTAATAGTCTTCATACTACCTTACTTGTGTGTTGCCTTAACAGAATATTACGTAGACGAAGGGTTCGTGTAATTTGTTCATGACTTAGGAAATACTACTTACACAGATCATCACAAGTATGACAAAGCAACATGATTGGGAGAAGCAAACTAGGAAGTAGTGCATGATTAAGTAAATACATTCATTTATCATATATTTATCACCAAAGTAGTTTATATTTATTATTAGTTTAATTAGCTAAAACCAAAACCAACCTCTCAAACCAAAATTTTACTTGCTTTCTATAAAATATAATAAAAAATAATCTTCTCTTAACCCTTAGACCTCTGTTATATTTTGTTCGAGCCTTCCCAACATATTCCCTAGAGAATGATAACAACCCTCGAGTCTTACCTTAGTACACTACAACGGTTAGGTACTTTGCCTAGGGAGTTGTAAAACTTTTGTGGTTTACAACGACCGCATCAAGTTTTTGGCGCCGCTGCGTGGGGAATAGTTAGGTTTCGAACCTTATCTAGCTTAGGTCTACTCGCTTGATTCCTATCAAGTGAGATTTTATTTTCTGGTATTAGCTTTCTTTAGTCTATTTTTTCTTTGTTCCCTTTGTTTTGTAAACCTTTTTGTTGACCTCTGTGGGAGGCAAAAATCCTCTCTATACTCCTGGAGATTAGTCCAGACCTAGCCACGAGGGCTATCGAAACACCATTGAGCTCCCTGATGGGAACAATGTGGTTCCTCTGTGATTCGACACCATCTAGTTGGTACAAAACGGATGCTCATTCCATGAACTTCGGTCCGAGGATCCAAACCAACATCTCAAGGATTTTCTAAAACTAGTGGACTCACATGACCTTGATGTTGAAAATAAGGAAAGGACACGCCTGTGTTTAATTTAATTTTCTCTTTGCGATCAAGCTAGCAATTGGCCTGAATGTCTTCCTGCAGGATCTATCTCCACCTGGGAGGATCTTACTACTCGTTTCCTTGCTCAATTCTTTCCACCAGGAAGGACCACAAAACTCTAAAATGACATCCTGATGTTCCAACAACATCAAGATGAATCTCTTTCTAAAGCATGGACTCGTTTCAAGGACTTACTCTAAAAAGTCCCTTATCATGGCATCGATCTTTGGCTCTAAGTCTAAATCTTTTATGACCATGTCAATCTCGCCACAAGACGAACCATCGATCAGTCGGTTGGTGGTAAGCTTCGTGACAGAATCGCCAAAGAATTCTGGGCACTATTTGAGGACCTCGCCTTCTATGACAACGAAAGTTGGAATGACCCAAGGGACTTTGCAAAACCGGTCAAGGTAATCTCTTTGCCTCAAGATGTCCTGAGTACATTCGACCGTCGTCTCATCGAGCTTGAAAATCAAGTCCAACGCTTGATGGAAGCTTATCTTGCTCCTAAATCATCTGCTCAAGTGAATAAAATCGCTTCTTCATGCGAGATCTGTAATGGTCCCTACGACACTCAATATTTCATGGAAAATCTCGAGCAAGCTTTTGTTGATTATGCATCTTCGCGTATTGACGAAGCGGGAGGCAAGTGGTTCACTTTCAAACCCGAGCAAAACAATCTTGGTGACACTTATAATCCGTCAAGGAAAAATTACCCAAACCTTAGGTGGACACAACTTCAAAATTCTCAGAACAATTTTTCAAACCCACCTAATCATTTTCAGCCTAACGGTTCATTCCTGAACCGCTTCTTCAATAACAACCCTGAAAATTTTAACAATCAATCAAATCTTGAAGGATTGGTGTCTAACTTCATGGCATCACAAGACGCTAGATTGTCTAAGTTTGAAGCCGATTTCAAACAACAATAAGGTGAGATGACCAATAAAATTGACACAGTCTTGAAGGCCATCAATGATCGAATAACGGGAGCACTCCCAAGTGACACGATTAAGAACCCGAAACTGAATGTTAACTCCACCTCTATAGTTTTGTTTGCTCATTCTTACCCAACAAAAGACCCCCAATGCTCATCCCAAATCCACGGTTCAATCAAGGCTATCACAATATGTTCCAAGCAACTGAATAAATCTCACATTGACCAACCTCAAGGTCATGACACAACTGCAGAGGAATGCAAGATGTCGAAAGAAGAGGGAAAGAAAGAGAAGGGCGACCCAAAAAACATCAACACCAACCCACCCTTACCACCTGATCCATCAATCTCATTCATCACCAAAAAAGTTTGTAAGCTTAATTCGTTCCTTAAATCAATAAACTTGGTTCCCCGATCATCCAACGCGAAGTTTGTTTGCACAAAAGATAATAATGGAGACGTAATGTTATTGAAATAATAAAAAAATATGATGATCTTTCGAAGAAGAACTAGGAGAAGACGAAGGTACAGTAACTGGGGAATCAAGGGTAGAGTACTTTGACATATTTTCAACCAAGAGCGAACTAACATATCATAAGTACTTAATGAGTGGCCTAATTTGCCACACCCCCAAACGGGGCCTGGACGGAAACACGTGTCCGGGGGCGTGACGTCATAATATACATCACACAAGATACAAAGAACGACCTTTAAGGGTACGTTTGAAAATCCAATATCATTGCATTAATTTAAAATAGTTAAGGTTTTACATAAGTTCAAAGATAATATGCGGAAGTGAATAAAAGGTTTTAAAGTTTGACAACGATGTTAACATAGATATTAATAAGTCTTGAAAATCGGCCCAAGGCATGGCAACACCATAAAGCAAGCAAATACATCCATAGCTAAGCACCTAAGAAAAACATGCTAAAACGTCAACATAAAGTTAGTGAATTCATAGGTTTGAATTTAGTATTAAAAGTGGACCACAAGTTTATAGTACGCACATGACAGTAATAACAGATACAACTTCACATAAAAAGTATTTACTGTTGCGCTAAGCTCATGACACTGAAGCTCAATTTAAAAGGAAGCATATTATATGCCAAACAAGAATTAATTTGCCCTAAAGGTATCTGACCAAGATCACCTAGTGAAATCCGACATGGTATATATCCGTTTATCGAAAGCCCCGTGGATAGTGAGCGCTACTCACCCGGATAGGGATAATTAGTCCTAATAGATCTATTTACAACATTCACGCTTACTTAACCAGTCAGTCGGTTAAGCAATTGACGGTTCATGAGTTTTTTAGTAGCTTTTAGTTTTTAGCTTAAACTTTTATTTTTAGCTTATGTAATTTTACTCTCAGCTTTTGTAATTTCCCTTTTTAAGTAATGTAATCAAGTTCAATTAATGAAATTCAGTTCTATTTTGTCATAAGCACTTTTAAATTTACTCATAAGCTCTCATTTTCCCTTTTTAACCTATAAGCTACTATGTCACAAGCCCTCATAAGCTCAGTTACAGCTCTCATGAGTCTATAAGCTCATGATTTGAGCTTAAGCCAGTCCTAATCATACCTAAACATCTAAAATCAGAATCAACTACCTACCTTGTCTTATTTGGATTATAAGCTTATGGAAGGGGAGTCAAATATGGAAGGACTCCCATGGACTATTACTGGCTTATTGTAAATAAGCCAGAGCTAGTAGATAAGCTCTATGAGCCATTTATGCCTTTGTTAAGCTAAGGCTCAAGTAAGTCTCTCTTTTACTTTTATGTTTTTAGATTCCTAGCTTAAATCTTGCTTATCTGCTTATTAGCTTATCATTTGTGCTTATTTGATTCTTAGTTGCTTATTTGAGTTTAGTTTAATCTTATTTTGCATCTTTAATTATCTGTTTTTAGTTAGTATAGTATTGATCATAGTAGTTTCCATTCTTGTCATAAAACCATAAAAAGCCAAAAATAAGTAGTTTAGCTTAGATTCTTAAATATAGCTTATGTGAGTAATGAAAAATGTTTGTTAAGCCTGTTAAAAGCTGTTGGTTATCTGGTAAAGAGAACTAGATCATTAGATTTCATTTCATAAGCCTTGATCAATTCTGTCAAATACTATAAGGAGTGTTTGGCATAGTCTTAATTGACTATTAAAAGTCAAAGAAATTTTGGAAGTTCACTTTGGTCAGCTGAGATTTCATCAATAAATAGGTTTTGAATAAAATCCCTAAGTTAGTTTGAGCTTTTAATGATTTTGTAGCTTAATTTCTTATGTCAGCACCAGGGCATTTTGTCTCTTGAAATTTGCTTGCTAAAGTTTTGAACCAAGCTTAATAAGCTTGGTTATTGTTTGTTTTGAGTTTTACCATACTCAAGTAGAGTGTATAAGTGCAGGTTTACCCTTTTGGTAACCTGCATCATAGAGTTTTGTGCCTTGCCACTTGCATCAGCATAACCAACAACAGATAGGACTACTGTCTTTTTATTATCATTTAGAATAGCTTAAGTAGGATTTAGGTTTATTAATTCAGTAAGATTAAAGTTTTCTAGTAGCTTAATATAGATTAGAACTAGTTTACCATTTTCTAGCTTAATTATAGTTTGCATTTAGCTTTAAAGTTATCATAAAAACCTGAAAAATCCAAAAACAGCAGTTTTAAATCTTAGCTTTTAATTTTTAATTTCTAGCTTATAGTAGTTGATTTTATAATTGAATTTCATAGTTCTTTAGTTGATTGTTAAGTTCTATTAAGCTCAGCTCCTGATTTGGCTTATTGAGCAATTAAGCTTAATGTTCCTTTGAGATTTTTGTGCTTAAACCTGAGTTTGCCAAATTGATTGATCAATTCAGTTAGCTTTTAGTATTCATAGGTTAAGTAGCTTATTAGTTTTAGATAGTACACATCATTAGCTTCTCAGAACAACTTTTGGTTTTCAAAATGAGCTTATATTTAAGCTTGTGCAAGCTTTTAAGTGTCAACAAAGCTTTTTAAGCTCAAACCCTTAGTTTCTGTGGACAGCTTATTCATAAGCTGTTTCAGAGCTTATTTTTCATTTTCAGACCAAAAGTTCAGTTTTAAAGTTGCTTAAAAATTAGTCTTCTTTAAACTTCAATATTCAGTTTTTTATAAAAAGCAAAAATAAAAAAATAGCAAAAAGGGTGTGTTGCCAAACTAGAACCCACGACCTCTCCCTCACAAGCCATACGTCTTACCAATATGCTTCAATAGCTCATCCATTCACTTTTCCCTACATTTAATACTTATAGACATTTTCTTTTTAGCTTCTTATTATAAGCCGTAGCTTATTAGGGCTATTTAGGGACTTTTCAGTTAAGCTGGTCACTTAGTTTAATTTTTCTAGTAATCTTTGTTACATTTTAGATTTTTCCTGAATTTTTCATAAATTTCCATCAATTTGTTTATTTTTAATAGTTTTTCGAAAGTTTTAATTTTAGAAAATTCATAAAAATAGAAAAAAGTTTCAGAAAATTTCAAAAAAAAAGACTATTTCTATTGCCCGAGCTATATATACGCATGACCAGATTTACATTACTTACCACCTAGTACCCATGGGAGGGTACCATGACCTTGACACAGTGAGGCACCTGTGTCACACTCTTTTCGTGTTGAAGTGATTTCACTCGTCGTCCCTTTTCATGTTACCAATATTTAAATTTCATGTTTGGCCCATTATTATTCAGGGTCGTATGGGGCAATCATATGTTTACAACATGCTTAACACGTTCAATAAGGTGTGATTGGTTGGTGTGTGCTCTACATCCCATCACAATTGTAGCTGATCCCTCCACCACATAATATTATAATGAGGTCACCCCTCTATTACATTTTATGCAGAAGCCCCTCAATTTATATGCCATGTATTCACGACCATTAATATTATTACATGTATGATTATATGAGGTCTCGTGTGCATTCCTAATTATTTATGTTTATCTATACCATGATATCCGGGTCATGACATCTTTGACTTCATTTACCAATGTTTTACATGTTTATTTCCTATCCTCTCATGACCGTGATTCTCCATGGGGGTTCCAACATGACACTCATGATCCGTATCTGCTGATTTATACTTATTATCCAGGATTCATACTTATTGCTTACATTGTGTATTATAACCGTTCACCTGAGCGTTATGCTCATCCGTATTTCTTCTCTCTTTTCATATTACGTCAGGTACTAGAGTAGATAGGGCATGAGAGAGTGTGGTGCTAGGAATTGACCCATTTTAGCTTCCTTGTCTTTTAATAACGCAGACATATTGATGGCTAATAAGCTATCTTGGACACATGTTTTCGTTCCTTTAGACTCTTTTACGTTATTCATGTTGATCTCATAATTAGGAGGAGCCGATTTTGATTCCGCTTTCCACCATGTTCCTATGTAGATCATTTATGACTTTTATGCCTTAATAATGCTTGAAAATGACACCATGAATATGAACGTTTTCGGCTCCTTCCCGGAGTGAGGTCGTTACAATTTATTGTATCGCGAGCTAAAGGTTTTTGACCAGTAGGCTCTAAAACTGACCTGTGAGGATTGGGTAGACCATTAGGTTCACTTCAATAATCGCGTTTATCTTCTGTCGCGATTTGACCATTTAACCATTAATAAAAACTCATTAAACCCCTTATTGCAAATGTCAGATGGGAACACTCGTAAACGATGCTGACCTCGATGCGGCGGCCGATCATGCAGGCGTGATGCCATGCTCCACCAGATTCGCGAGCAGGTTCGCGAAGAATACCTGCACTGTTCAGGTAACTTTGGGTAGATAATCCTCCACAGTCAAACTATTCATACTTGTCTTGAGCGCATTCAATAAAGCAGAAACCCCCGTTCTTCGAGAAGGCAGTAGCCCCTGTTGATCTGAGAATTGATCGCCCCTATATAGAAAATCTTCGCTTATGATGATTGTAAAGATGTCTTTTAAGACCAAATTGCTGTGTATAAGTTCGAGAGAGACCAGCGTTGGCTTGTGAGGAAGGCCTATGAACAGTCCAAAGGAGGATAAGCGTTGGTCCTTACTTTGACGTTGGGCAGTTTATTTTTCTGTCAAAGAGCTGTTCTTTCTCAGTTTTTCCCCTCGAGCCGAACACGAGCGCTTAAAGAGAGAGTACCATTCCATCCGCCAAGGGCCGATGAAAATAATACTGAGTACATGCAGCGTTTTCTCGCCACTGGTTTTTCTTGGACAGGCTGCTGTACTAGCAGTAGAGCATGCTGCAAGAACTTTCGTTGGGGTCTTCATAATCAATCCTATGACCATGTCATGTGTATACATTTACGGATGTTGCTCAGGTTGCGGATGCTGCAACTTTTTGAGATCTAAAAAAGGTAGACACTTTAGGCGACTGGTCTATTTTGATAATTTTCCCATTCAAGTTTTTACTAGAAAAATGAAAATTTCCATCGATCTTTTTTCTATTTTTTTCTCTCTATAACAATGAAAGGACAATTTTCAATCTCACATTTAAGTATCTCAACCTAACTTTTTTTTTACAACGGCAATTTTTTTTCACAACGTATATCACATATCTCACAATATATTTCACATATGCCTCTAGCGAGGCTTGAACCCACAACTTCTAAGTTGGTGGGGAACTCACATACCCAATGATACCCTTGGTGAGCTTAGTTGGTTTTCTCAACCTAACCTTAATCACCATCGGTAACATCTCCATCTTTCATCATCATTGTCGCCGCCTAACGTTGCAATTTGATATTATTATCTTTTTAGTTAAAAGAAAATTTTAACTCTATCTAAACGGTTTTTTAAAATTCTCAACTCGTTTTGAGAGAAAAAAAAACCATTTACTTCTCAAGGAATCTAATAATGAAAAGACGAGACAAATTTTCTAAAACTAAATGCTACTCTTGAGTTTATTAGAAAATAATATAATTAGTTCAACTTACATGTTGTATGTTATTTAGTTGTTTTTGACAAAACTTTTAAGAAAGGCATATCGATCTTTAAATAAAAATATTAATGTTCTTTTTTCATTTTCTTCTAAAAATTAGGTGAAGATCTTTTTAATAAAAGTTTCTCTATAATTACTATCCAAATCACTTTCTTTTCTTAAAATAACTTAAGAAATAAAAAAAAA
This sequence comes from Tanacetum coccineum, assembly GCA_026074375.1. NCBI lineage: Eukaryota > Viridiplantae > Streptophyta > Magnoliopsida > Asterales > Asteraceae > Tanacetum > Tanacetum coccineum. Next base: position 26,060 of record BQNB010055998.1, read on the forward strand.
ACATTCTCTTTTCTATCTTTTTCCCCTTAAATCTTAACTCAAAAACAAAACGTTCAAGATAACTGAAAATAGATGTGTAAACGAGTCAAGTTTTGTGAAATTTACGTCGAGCTTTATCGAGCTTGTTTGAGCCGTCGGAATGTTTATCGAATCAAGTTTGAACTTATATAAGCTCGACACGAGTTATTGTCGAGTTTTTCAAGCTTTTAAGTGAGATAAATCTTTTGTTTTTAGCTAATTATAACATCCGAACTTTTGACAGACTAATTCACGGGGTTTGAACCCGCCGTCACATAAATTCAAATCGATAAAGCCTTCCATTTTCACCCAACCAAAATTCAAGCGGGTCTAATGAAAAGAGTCCCACCCTCCTACTCTCTCTCATTTATTAACCGAAAAAAAGTACATAACAGGGCTCTTACATTCAGAGGTAATTAATCGAGTTTTACTCAAGGGGATATCATTGGGGGTAGGGGGTAGTAGGAGGGTGTGTGAGTAGGGGGGGTTATGGGGTAGCAGATGACATGTTCCCAAAGTAGAACATACTTGTATAGTCAATCTGCATAAAATAGTAAATCATTCTCTTTCTGTCCAATCTAATGGGAAATATTATATTATAGCGGAATATACTCGCACAACTCGCGGATTTTTCCTTGTTCGTTTAAAGCCGATACCGCACTATAGCTAAGTCGTCGGGCTTATCCACCAAGGGATTCGTGAAATTTATGTGAATTGCGTTTGGGGAAATCTACCAAAGCTAGGTATAAAGACAGACCATTTCTCTGCGCTATGGGATAGCAAGAAAGAAAATATTGTTTGGCAAATAAGTTCCAAGTGACTCCTAATGGGGTCACTTGTAAACACACCAGGTTTTACAACTCTCTAGGCAGTGTACCTAACCGTTGTAAAGTAGTATAGGCAAGACTCGGGGGTTGTTATCGTTCTCTAGTGGAATAGTTGGGAAGGTTCAAAAAGAAACTAATAAAGGTCTAAGGGGATAAGATAATACTTTTATGTATTATTATATTTTAATAGAAAGCAGATAAAAATTCTGGTTAGTGAGAATGTTTGGTTTGATTTTAACTAATCTAAGACTAAATATAGAATCTAAACAACTTTGGTAAATATAAACTATATGTAAACAAAACGTATTTAGTTTAATCATGCACTAACCTTCTAAACGTCAACTCCTCAGTTTGCTTCTCCCTAAAATCTATTGCTTTGTCACACTTTGTGATGAACTGTTGTAAGTAAAATTATTCCTTAGTTAGTGAACGAATTACACCAAAAACGACGTATATGTAAATATTATGTTTTAAGGGCAACACACATGTAGGTATGTTACGCAAGACTATTACAAGGCCCTTAAGAAGTTTATTACATGCATTAAAATACATACGAGCGATCACCAAAATTAGGGTTAAGGTAGTACTAAGACAGTTACCAGAAGATATCCTTTCTACACACTCGCGTTTCCCTATACGTCTATGCCAATTTAATATCTTTTTACTAGTTTTCTAAAGCTTAACGCGTACATCCATCATAAGAAGCAATATTAAAAGGATCTATAAACTAAGTTCTAAGCAGTCTTTAAGTAAATAAGCTATGGGATCTACCTAGCATGTTAAAAAGAAGTGAATCGCAAGAAACAATCACGCAACACAGAGACCTATTAAATGATAAATGATAGGAAGATCTCACGATTGATAAAAACATGTAATTAAGGTCTGATACAAGAAGGGTTTTAAAACGACCCAAAACACAGCCCTAAAGTATCATCTAAATTGTCTTATAAAAGTAGGAATTTGTTCCCAAAAGTTTACGCACGATGAAACTCCGAAAAACGAGAATTTGTATATATAGGAAAAACGTGCGCGATAGGCGCGCGTATAACCTGACGCCGCGCCAGTTCTAACTTCTAGGTGCTTCATTAAGTCTGGTGACAAATGACACCAGTCACAAGAAATCGTAACGCCGCCCTTTGTAAAGCCATGCATGCCGACACAAATAAAATGTGAATATCCGTCTCCAACGCACTGTACGCGTATTCATTTAAGAGATTTGGTATAAGAGTTCGTAAGGTCCTGTTCGTGTTCTTGATCCATATGATCCCAAGGTCCACGGAGTTATTTCTCTAAAATCCATCAAGAATGTGAAAAACAAAAAAAATGAATGATTTAAGTATTCTAATTTGGGCATAGTTTTTGCCACGATTTATTGGGGTTAAATGACCCATGAAAAAAGTCTATAAAAGACACCTCATTAAATACCCCACACTTATAATTTGAATTGTCCCAAGCAAAATGGCCCTTTTTTACCTAACAATAGCGAAGTATCAGGGGCATTTAACTATTATTTTTAAAGATATTTTACGACACCACCTTATATGATACTCTTACATTAAAAGCACGGAAGTTATACACTAGCACCTCACATAAGTGTTTGGATTCTTTCTTTCTCTCATGTGTATAATGAATTATAACAGTATAGGAAACAGGAAAATAACACTCATTACCTGTAGTAGCATATAAATTACCATAGGCTTGGTAAAGGATCAAACCTCCACCGCTAGGCGCAAGTACTAGAAATTACTATCAAATAGGTCTTTAAGGGTTGTGGGTGTAGGTGTATGATAATAATAATGGAAACGGAAACGGATGGGGTATATTTAGGGGTGGCCTTTTGGGTGAATTTGGGGTGAAGTGGTGAGTTAATTATTTATAAGAATACACGTTCAGTGGGTTGCTAAGCAAAAGACTTCGACCACTCGGACAAAGATGTACAATACTCAACAAAACTCTACATCAAACTCTTTTCTTCTTCTTTTCTATTTTTCTATTTTTTTAATGATAAATAACATCACTTGGGGTTTATAAACATACCCCTACACTTGAGTTTTTGATACTCAATACATAAGCTAACTAATGACTCGAATTGAGGTGGATCAACATAACATGGAGACTATCGAACAAATATGGGGGTAATGATTTAACTTTTCTTCCCCATTCTTCCATAAAATAAATACTACCATGAATCTCAATCATCCCAAAACTGTATATACTGGGATAAGGACTTAGCAACCATGTACTCAAAAAATTAACTAGGGTTAAACCAATAATGTATTAAAAATGAGTACATACAAGGAAGGATAAAGCGATTTGGGTGTAACAATTGGTTAAGGGTAACAATGTTCTTCATTAATAATCTAGAGTTTACCAGAAAATTACGAGAACCGTGAAAAGGATAGACTCTGAGGGATATACTAGGGGTATCCTACACTAAAAATGAGTGTTGTCGCACCTTGAGGCTGAAACACGGGGCGCGACGTTTTGATTACATTACAGAAGATACAAGATATACCATGATTCGTCACAAGAAAATTTAGTTTACATTGTTACATTTGATGCGGTCTTGAAAACAAGGTACACATGTCTTTAGGAAAACGTCTTAGTCAATGATAATACTTGAACTCCATTTACCTTCTGTTCAAAAGCTGATCACACCTGAAAATGATACTCTAAAAGGGTCAACATAAAGTTGGTGAGCTTGTAGGTTTAGATGTAAACCCAGTTGATGTGCATATGTTTTAGGTAGTGGACAATTGTGCAATATAAAAACAGAATGCATGCATTTATTTTAGACTTCCAACATAGCAATCCCATGCTATCATAGTGTTTGATTTCCACATAGAAAACCCATGCTATCATAGTATTTCTAATTTAATTCATAGCATATCAATGATACCAACCATTCACAATGCGCTTATAGTCCTCCGCACCTACAGCCTACCAGCTGGAGCTAAACATAGTATATGTATGTAGTGTTGAGCAGAAGTCCACATAGAACTTTTCATGAATTGATCTCATAGCATTCACATAGCAATTGACATAGAATATACATAGCATTCATACACGTAGTCATAAGCACATAGCATTGTCCAAAACGAAATAGAAGTTTTGCATAGATGAAGAGCATTGAAATGAATTTGAGTATCATTTCCCCCCAACAAAAAAAGAGTTTGAAAAATGGGGCTGCAAGAACTCACCTCAACAAGATGATAGTAGCTGAACTAGATGACCTCTAAGTAAATGTGCAACGGTACCCGACCATGACCTAGTAATAAGTTTACCTTAGTGATATGTTTCATGATAAACTACTTGTTGCACAACGTATTGCTATTTATGAAAATGTTTTGCATACTTGTTATGATGTACTTTGTTTTCATGGTTGTGTGGTAACTAAGTAGTTTGACTCGATGAGTTTGAAATCCACATATGATGCACGATCGAGGAATGAAAATGAAAGGGGTGAGGATTATAGTATCACGAATAAGAGAATATGAATTTAGAATTTGGAGTCAATACGTAAGAATAATTATTGAAGAGCTTGATAATTAAATAAATAAGGGCTTAGATGATTAAGAATATAAAACCAAGAATTTAAATATATTAGAAATTTAAGGATAAAGATAGAGTATAAAAATCAAAAATAGTCGGGCGTTAAAATAATAATATTTTATTATTTTGTCTTTTTATCGAAGTTATAAATCTAGTTCTTGTCATGGGTATAGTACGTCTTTTAGTTCGTTTATTGTGGTTAAGTCTAATCGTTTACAGTTTGTAATTTAGTATTTAATGAAAATGTAACTTTGTCTCTTTGTTGAATCACACGAAAAATGAGTTTTTCCATTATATTTCTAAGTGTAGGATATTTTATAAATATCTCGGCATGACCCGTTTGTTTTTAAAAGTTTTCCCAAGGTTTCCAAACCTTATTTTCCAGTGTTCTACTTAAATTCCCAATTTCCAACAACATGACAAAAAAGTTTATATTTACGAGTCGTTTATCCAAACATGACATCTATGACTAGTTTAACCATTCTATACTTACGTAGGTATCAATCGATCAAATATCCGTTTTAGACATCTAGGTTTATAAGTTTTCACCTATTTGGCCCAAAAGCCCAAATGTGAGTCCGATAGTATTTGTTAAGTCTTATACTCTCAAATTCAATCCAAATTGAGTCCATAGCCCACTAAGAGTTTTATGATTAGCCCGATAGTATGAGAACAAAAGTATTTATACCTTATTGGGCTTTTCAGCTCAATAAGCCTACAAGTGTATTTTATAACCCAATAAGTTTTAAAATAGTCCAATAAGCTTTAGGAATAAGCAATAAGCCTTTAGTTTGCCAAAATAAGCTAGAAAATTAAAACGTAAAATAGAATAAGTTGCGGTCAATAAGACAAATAAGCCGTAGATTATTTTCTTATTGGGTCGTGGCCTTAATAAGCCCAAAATAAGCCGATATGAGTTTGAATAGTTCAATAAGCTCAAAAACCAAAAAAGTTACTAAAATAAGCCTTAATAAGCTAGGAAATAAGTCAACTAAGCATACCAGGTCCAATAAGCCTAAGATAAGCCACGGCTTATCTCGGCTTATTGAGTCGTGAGGCTTGTTTGGCCTAAAACCGCCAATAAGCCCTTGAATAAGCTAGTAAGCCCTTAAACAAGTGTATTGATGAGGTGTCATTTTATACACTTTTTCAGGGTGATTTAACCCCTTAAATCGTGCATTTATGCCCAAAATAGGTACTTAATCGTTTCTTTTCAGGTATTTAGCATTTGGAAGGCATTTGGAGGAAATACACGTGACTCGGGTTCATTTAGAGAAGAAACGGACTACGGACCTACACCAACATCTCTCAAGATTATGTTCTCAGCGGCTGGAGACGGCGTCCCAAGATACACGTAACGCCGTCATGATTCATCCCACGACGGTGTCACAAGAAATCACGACGGCACCAGTTCGCACGACCCTGCCCAAGATCTAGAATATTCTACTTTACGACGGCATCACGATTAAAACGCAACTATTTTTCTATATATACAAACCCGAAATTAGGGTTTTATGTGTGTAACTTTAGAGTAAAAAAGGGAGATGAACCCTAGTTCGTTTGGCAGCTTATTAGAACGATTTTAGGGCTTTAAAACCTTATTGTAACTCCTTCAATTCATATTTTAATCAAGTAAGATTATCTTAATCATTCAATAAGTCTTGTTGTTTGATTAATGTCCACTTATTCATTCCTATAAGGAGATTTATAACTAAATTTGGTATATGGCTGGGAAGGTTGGAAACAAGGAAGTAAAGGAGGCAATGCGTAATATTTGTTGATCTTAATGTCCTCATAGTAATACGGAAAATCCAAAGTCACACTCTTATCACGGTGAGAAGAGTTAAAATCCACCCCTTCATACCTTGTTGGACTACTTCTGGATCGAACATCCCTCCTTAATCGCCTTTCCTTCTTCGCTTCATACTCCAAGTACTCACTCAGAGTCATGTTCTCAATATCAGGCTTCATTTTCATGATTCCTGAAAGTCAAACATGAGATACCAGTAGATTATGCTCTTATAAGGAAAACAATCACTAACTATAAATTAAATATACTGAAATAAAATATATACAAAAAATCAAACTAAAAACCTATTTAGCTCCCCAACAATGGCGTCAAAAACTTGATGCGTGATTTCTTTTGAAATTAATTTTACCAAGTTTTAAATTTATAAAACTCGTCTACCTATGGTCTACAACGTACTAACGGATAGAAAACCTGATCGTGTATTGTGTAGGATTGGTAAATCCGAGGTCGTCCCAAGAGCTAAGTGGGCAGTTGATAACGTGCATTTTATACATATTTCTATATGCGTATATATGCTTTTATATATATTTATTGGTTAATTATACGAACTTTCGATACTTAATAGATTATATTTACTATTGTAGGTTCATGAGACGTGTCGTGGAAGGAAACCAAAGGATACACAAAGATATGAAGCTTAAACGAAGACGTAGCTCTACTTAAAGATCTCCCGACACCTGTCCATTGTTTTTGCAATAACTTGAGCATACAAACACGATTGACTTGATTCAAAAGCTCACGCGACGGGAAAAGAATTATCTACATCTTTGATTTTTGGTCCAAAAGCTGAAAATGAACAGAAGTACGCCGGTTTTGCCAATAAGTGCGGCTCACTTTTAAGTACGGCGGTTTTACAAGTTTGTGCGCCGCACTTCGCGTCTGTAACAACTCAAATGCATTTATTTGGCTCTCATTTACTACCAATCCGATCATATACCTTTCCCCTTGTTCCCTAAGTGTTAGAAAGGTTATAAATACCTCAAGAACTCTAGTCGAAACACACACAATCCATAGAATTCACAAGGAGAATATCCAAAGTTATAAGGGTGAAACTTACACCAAGTTCACCCTTGATCATACTTCTACTCAATCGCAGCCATGTTGGATGAATTACCCACTTGTTTCTCATTTCCAAAAGTGTAGTGACAGTATCTTAGAGGTTCGAGACAATAGGAGTTGGTATATTGGGTTATTTATAGTAGTTTTTGGTTGGGAAAACTTGTAATCGCCGTCTTTAATCTTATAACATTGGTATAATTCTATTATCTTTTGATATGAAAGTTTATGAATTTTATGATGTTAATATGCGTGTTACTCTTTTGATTATGGAGCAGTGGTCTTGTGTTTGTTTGGGCGATATGTGACCTTTGATATGGAGCGTTTGGATATGTGTTTATTGAATTGGTAAAACATATTTGATATAAGAATATAGGCCCAAAGGGTTCTTTTCTATATGTGTTCTATCATTTCATCTAACATATTGGTTATAATAAGGTATAAAGGCCGAAAGGATTCATTGTTATTAACTAATATAATCACTAGTTACATTTAAAGGCCGAAAAGGATTTGTGACTTGTGATATCTTTATTCTCTAAACTTGTAAACACTATCCTAAACACTTCTATGTCTTAGTGATCATTGCCTAAACAAACATGCTTTAATTCTTTGCTTGAATCATCTCTTAATCGATTTCTTAACAATATTCGATATATGCACGGTATGGTTAATTTGATCCGTGACAATCATATTGACCTTAGCACCTTTATAACAATCTGTGAAAACTTTAATTCCCGTGGGACGACCTGGACTTACCTAAGCTATATTACATACGAAAGGGTATACTTGCCCGTATTGTATTTTTAGTCAAAATCGGTATTTCTAGTATTATAAATTTAAAGCTTGCAAAACACACATCAAGTTTTTGTCACCGCTGCCGGGAAATTATTTAAGTTGTTATCAGTTTGTTTGTTTGATTTTGGTGCTATTTGTTTGCTTTAACGTGTTTAATTTATGAAAATCTCTTCTGTTGCTGTAAGTACGGCGCACATTTTTCTTTGTGCGCCGCGCTTACCCTGTTTCATATGAAATTTGCCTCGTAAAACCTGCAAGTACGCCATACTTACTTTCGAGTATGCCGCACTTTTTGTTTGTTTCCTAACTGATTAATTTCAGTATCCAAAAACCCCAAAACTGCTTTTGTTAGGTTTTATAATCATCTGATTATAAGCCATTTAAATTTGTATATACATTTTATCATCATTTTCAAAAAGAAAAAAACAAATTTTTTACTTTTATTCTCGTTTTAATTATTGTTATTGCATTTGTTGCCTTTATTTGCTAATTGTCATCTCTACATTACCTGCTTTTAATCTGAAACGTAAGAAAAATTTAACAAACGAAAAACATAAATTTCCATAAAAGCCGGCACACATTTCCTAAAGTGCGTCGCACTCTATCCAAACCCAGAAAACCGCCGTACTTTTCTTAAAGTACGCCACACTTATCCTTCTGAACCAAAATGATTCTCCAAAAATAATATTTTATTCACTTATCCCTATTTGCTACATATATAATAAAAATTAAAATATATCTAAAATATATATAAATATATAAAAATATAAATATATTAGCCTTAATTATATAATATAAAAAAATGTCTTTTTGCAAAATGCTTAAAGTATGTATAAATCCACGATCTTGGGGAAAACAACTCGTAAAACCATTATCTAAATTAAATAAAAATATGAAAAAGAAGACTTGTAAAATTAAAAATATCCATAAAGAATCCGTCGAGATCGAGGTACTCGAATCTTCGACTCAACATTCCTCCGTTAATGATGTTTTTGTCTTAAATATATCCGAAGAAGATGTCGAAACCCAACCCAATTCACCACTCCAAGAAATAATAAATCTATATCCTGATGATCAACCTCTGTAGGAAAGTGCTAAGACTGTAGCACCAAGTCCTGGTTATGCCATTGTTCAACCCGATGTTGATGACAATTTTGTTATCAATAGTACGCACTTAAAAATGATTTGGGAAAATAAATTCGATGGTTATCTGCGGGCCGATCCGCATGACCACATCCGTGAATTTCTCGCAATCTGCGACATGTTCAAATATGGTGAAACTCAAAGTGAAGCTGTCAAACTTTTGATATTTCCACTAACCTTGTGCCATAAAGCTAAAACATGGTTTAACGAACTTAATGAAGAGTCTATAACATCGTAGGAACAAATGAGAAGAGCTTTTATGAGCAGATTCTTTTCGCCCTCACGATTTGACCGTCTTTTACTTGAAATACAAAGTTTCTCTCAAAACGTATGTGAAAGTCTAACCGACGCTTGGTCACGACTCAAGAACATGCTTCGAAAATGCCATGGGCACGGTCTAACCAAAGGAGCAATAATTCAAATATTCTATCACAGTCTAGACAAACCTACTCAAGCAATCCTGGATGGAACAGCCAGAGGATATCAAGCTTTTCAACTTCTTGAGGAAAAAGTCCTTTTTAAACTTTATTGGTCCACTAAATCTCAAAACGAACATCAACAAAAATATGTCGCTTTCGTTGACGGAAATAATAGGAATAATGATAATTCTCAATTAATGAAAAAATTGAAGGCTCTAACTATAAAAATGGATTCTCAATTACGAGCTTAAAATAAGAAATAAAAGATATGTGTAACAAATATTATGACCTTAGAGATCACCACGGTTCTAAAAAATCACATGAATGATGACACGCCAATATGTGAACGTCATGAAGCAAATTATATCCAATCTGGAGGTTATCAAAACAAAAATTCAAATGATTTGTATTCTCACCAATCCCATTTTGATCGACCTAAATCAAATAATGATTATGAGAAATCGCTCACAGAATTGATAAACGATGTGAAAAATGATCTCGAAGATTTCAAAAGTTGTATCAGTAGGCTGAGAATTGTTCATGATAAACTTTTTGACAGAGACGATTGTAAAACCACTGGTGTTTTATCCAACAAAAAGTCTAAAACCATCAACCAAGAACCTTAAATTAAAATAGAACTCGAAAAATCAATCACCAAATTCTTGGATGGTCAAAGAGTTACAAATATGTTTGTCAAGAACAATGTTAACGATATGATTCTAAAGATGAAGCAAAATGAAAAGAATTTCCAAACCATATTTAGAAACATGGAAAGAAAAATAGATGAGTGGGAGAAGTCTCAAAACGTCTCTTCAGAACAAACTGATAGGATTGACCCACCTCCTCCTCCAGCTGACACTGAGCACGTGAATGTTGTATTCACCAAGAGTGGAAAGTCCGATGATCCTCCGAAAATTCAAAAAGATCAACCACCTCCTATCGTCATTAACAATAAAATCGAAAAAGATAAACCTATTAAGACATCGAAAAGGGGCTATTACATGGTCAAAAAAAATATCCATTCCTTGAGAGTACATATCAAAAATACCATACCCACAACGTTTAAAAGTGGATCATTCCAACTTGAACCATATCGTCAAGGAATCTTAAATCAAGATTAAGTATAATAATAATAATAATAATAATAATAATAATAATAGTAATATAAATATATAAAATGAACAAACTTAGCAATCTTCGAAGTACGATGCGCGCCGTACCTTGATTTCTGTATCCAAAAAGAAATTTAACCAACTTTGTAGGTGTGTTCGCTGGAAATCATCACGAGACTATAACTCGTCCACTCAGGATACCGAGGGGTTTAAAGGCTTGTTGCATACGCTAAATGCAACCGTGTTGCCTACGAAAATGCGCTTTAGTATTTTACGGTTTTCGTTATTTTGTTTATTTTGTAGATTTAAAAACAGGTGGAGCTTGGATTGGTGGTGATAACTTATCACTTGGGTACTGATATATTTAGAGTGGTATACTATATGTGCTTGAATTCATATGATTACGCTGGCGTTCTGTTTTGCGTCGTATCTTTCAGGATTCAACGGAGCACTTAAGAATCCCGAGAAGTCTTATTTCTCTTATATTTATTTTCCCGCTTGTCCTACTTTTAAGTTATTTTCTTATTACAAATATTGCTCAACTTAAATGTGGGGGGGGGAATAAATTAGAAAAATCAAACTTAATTTTTTATACTTTTTGTTCGCCCTCGGTAATCTAATATTTTTATTTTTATTTCTTGTCACTTAGGTTAATATATTAGAATAAAACGTAGTAAAAAAAATAAAGTTTTTGAATTTAGAGATGTGTCCTAATTGATAGAGCAGATCCGACTCGGGATCGATGACATTACTTGCGCATCTATAAACATCCCAGTAAATATGTAAGGATTTTGAGCCTATTATTATTAGCATTGATGTGCGGTTGTTGTAAACACACTAGTTTTATAACTCCCTAGGCAGATCACCTAACCGTTGTAGTGTAGTAAGGCAAGACTCGGGGGTTGTTGTCGTTCTCTAGGAGAATAGGTTAGGAAGGCTCGAATAGAATTTAACAAAGTTCTAACGGGTTGGAAGAAGATTCTTTTTGTAATTTTATATTTTTATAAAAGCCAGTAAAAATCATTGGTTTGAGAGATTGGTTTGGTTTTAATTAATTAAACTAAAAATAATTCTAAACTACTTTGGTGATAACTATATGATAAACGAACGTATTTACTTAATCATGCACTACTCCCTAGTTTGCTTCTCCTAATTTTGTTGCTTTGTCACACTTGTGATGATTTGTGTAAGTATTTTCTAAGTTATGAACGAATTACACGAACCCGCCGTCTATGTAATATTCTGTTAAGGCATCGCACAAGTAAGGTAGTATGAAGACTATTACAAGGCCCCTAAGAGTACATTACATGCGTTTAAAACACTTAAGAGGGATCAACCATATTAGGGGTAAGGTAGTACGAAGACTGTTACCGATGGTATCCTTTCTACACACTCGCGTTTCCCTAGACGTCTATGCCAATTTAATATCTTTTGGCTAGTTTTCTAAAGCCTAACACGCACATCCACCACAAGAAGCAACATTAAAAGGATCTACAAACTAAGTTTCATGCAATCATAAGTAAATACTAAAGGGATCTAGCCTAGCATGTTAAAAGGAAGTGAAGAACAAGAATGAATCATGCAACACATAGACATGTTGAATGATAAAAGATAGGAGATCTCACTTGCTTATAACATGTAATTAAGGCTGTTACAAAGGGGTTTTGACACCCTAAATACGCCTTAAAGAGCAGCTATAATCGTATCCTAATATTAGGGTTCTGTTCACAAAAGTTACACACTTAAAAACCTTAAAACGAGTTTGTATATATAGGAAATAGGCCGTGATGGCATCGCAGGTTTTCTGAAGCCGTCCCTCTGCCGAATCTTCTAGGGTTTCTTTTGAGGCGGTTACATTCTGACGCCGTCTTGAAAATCCTGACGTCGTCTCTTGTACGATATGACGCCGTCGCTAGGAATCGTGACGCCGTCTCCATGCACTGTACATAATTTCTTTAAGAGATTTGGTGTTGAGTCGTACTTGGTATGTGCTTAAATACACATACCTTTTACCTTTAAAAACGAGCTAAAATAACCAAAAAACGGACTTAAAATGCCAAA
>BQNB010055999.1:4074-38851 GCA_026074375.1 Tanacetum coccineum
ACATCTCTTTTGTGTCCAGAATGTACGGAACAAGACATGGTACCCTAAGCTGAAGATCATGTCAACACAGAAAAGACATGGTATGTTGTTGATGCCACTGATAAAATCCTAAGAAGGCTGGCATCAACTATAGCCCTTCACATTCGTGGAAAGAATCTTGCTACATATACTCCGAGTGTTGACATGGGAGCATTCGTAATTGTGGTATGTATGGCTTTGCCAGTTTTATTATGTTTTGGCGATACTATTGAAATAATATTGTTTTGATGTCGGTAAATGTAGGTGAACGCAGACAAAGTTGCAGTGTCAGGCAAAAAGAGAACTCAAAAACTTTACAGGAGGCATTCAGGAAGACCAGGCGGGATGACAGTGGAAACCTTTGATCAGCTTCAACAAAGGATTCCCGAAAGGATTGTTGAGCATGCGACAATATGGCAAGATTCAAATATGTTGGTATGTTCATGCTCTCTATCACTCCCTGTCGTCATTTTTAGGAGAAAAAAGACGGGGAAAATGAATATGTTTTTACTACCTTTTGTGTTCAGGAGTTGGAAAGGACTAACAATCTTACAGTCATATTTCTTAGTTCGGGTGGGCTGTAAGTTTCTATCTTTTGCTCTCAAATGCCCTTATAGGAAATAGTATTTGGATTAATATAAGGTACACTGGCTATAAATGTTGAGATGTCCTCCAGCAAACATAAAAACAAGATATATCAGAACGCTAAAATAAATTTTTATTTCTAACTAATATTTTGTTGTTTGCTTAAGTTAGTAGTATTGACTAATAATAGTAATTTAAGCTGTTTTTATATTCGTTTATCATTGACTATTAATAGTAAATTAAGTTGCTGCAAATTTGTTCCTGTATTGGGGATGTTTCTGTAAAGCTTAATTCAAACTACTATATCAGCTTATTGTGTTTCGATTATACTAATAACTATCCCTCTTGAGCGTTTGGATATAGCGAAATAGTTTACGTAAGCTGTTTTTGGATAACCGTATTTAAAATATAATGCGAATCTGAACACTATCTAATGCATTGTGTTTTTGATGTGCATAAGCTAATAAGCTATTTTTTATATATATCAAGACTCTAGGTTAATTTATGGACTTTGTTGGGATAGTTGTTGTGGTTGGGTTTCATATCGTGATGTGGGGAAAAGCCAAAGAATAAAAGGTCGATGTGATTTGGATCAGTAGGAACCTGCGAAATGCGTTACAAAATGGGATTTGCTTGAAACACCGCTCTCAATCCGGAATCGATCGATAGTTTTTGTCAAATCTTCAAGTTAGTTTAATTTTTATTAATATTGAAATGTTGTTAAGAATTTCATGTCAAATCTTCAAGTTAGTTTAATTTTTATTAATATTGAAATGCTGTTAAGAATTTCATTGTATAGAATAACCTTTACGTTGTAGTACAACCTTTATGTTGCAGTACTGTGGGATTGCTTATTTGAAACTGCTTATTTTATATCAAAAGGCTTGGGCTCGCATTGTTTATAACTTAGGCTAAAAATACCTTCCGTACCCTTTTATATTATGTCAAATATGTCAAAATGATGGTAAAGAACCAAGTTGCAGTAACATGTTAGCTCCCGCCGCAACGTGCGGGTCATTTTTCAACTCGTTAAATAACAAATCTTTGAAAGGCCGTTAGGTGGAGGACATTTCGTTTCGGAATCTCCAAAGGGTCCAAAGGGTTGTTTACACGACAACATCGAATTGTATCACTTGATGGGCCGGAAGGGAAATTATATCCGCCATATTTACCGCGTCCGAAAGGGAAGTGATTAAGACATCATGAATTTTCTACCATGTAAATACCCTTGTCTAAGTTTTAGTAGCAATATAACGAGACGTAAAAAGATCTTCCTCTATCTTTGTATCCTCGTTATTGAAGGGATAAATGTTTTCCTTGTCTATTTCCACAAAACCAACGAGTTTTAATTAGGGTTTAGGGGAGGTGGTTTACGGCAGAGTAGAGGGAGGAGAAGGAGTCGTTTTTTTAGAGAATTTTTAGGAAAAAAGGCTAGCTTTGATACCATATTGAATGGATAAAGGTTTTCCTTATCTATTTCCACAAAACCAACAACATAAATAGTCTACAGAGATAGGGATTTGAGCCCAAGATAAGAATGAAACAGCTAAGAGAATAAATGTACAACTAATCATAACTAATCTTATTGACAACATACTAAACATAGTGTCGACTAATATTGGAAAGAGACCAATAAAATATGTCGACTAATATTGCCAACTAATACTCATCACAAACGAGTCTAAATCAACGCCTCTCCGATCAAGGTTGAATCTAGTTGACAGCCTCTTGTGTAGTATCTTCCAAGATGAAATTTTGATTTTAGCAAATAGTGTCATTGGAGATGCACATGTTAGTTAAGCGGGCTACTAGTTCGTTAAGCTCTTGATGCTGATCGATTGGGGCTTGCCCAAGCACAAGGAAAGTTCAGACCAGAAGGAATTAGTGTGCCATGCGCTTGAGGGCCTGGTGGATTAATATAGTGGGTTGTGGATCTCGATCACACACAAGGAAAACTCAATTAAATTCTGATCTAAATAGCCTGAGGAATGACACCAAAGACAAAGATGAGCACAAGGAATTAGCAATACAACTAAATTAAAACACACTTGGAGGAACAAAATTCAACTCACAATTAGGAGTCACTCAAAATAGGAGTTTATTACTTTTTATGTTCTGCCATAAATAACTAGTTCCCAACCTTATAAAGGCTCAATAACATT
This sequence comes from Tanacetum coccineum, assembly GCA_026074375.1. Taxonomy (NCBI): domain Eukaryota; kingdom Viridiplantae; phylum Streptophyta; class Magnoliopsida; order Asterales; family Asteraceae; genus Tanacetum; species Tanacetum coccineum. The sequence goes on from BQNB010055999.1 coordinate 6,840, forward strand.
CATTACAAAGTGACTCATTGCTTTCCAACTACCCATGCTTTTATTATTGAAAGAAAACTCCCAAAGTTATTTAAAACATAAGAAAACTAACAATTGCTGCATTCAAGACTTTTCAGCCAAGCATCCTCTTTCCTGATCAACATCTGATAAAAAAAACTCAAGGCTAATGGTGTCATTCCCCCCCTATTGAAAAAAACTCATCCTCGAGTGTAACTCATTCTCTCCATGAAATGGAGACAAGTCTTTAACACTGAAAGTAGCTGAAACACCATAATGCCCAGGTAACTCCACCTTGTAAGCGTTATTCCCCATACATTGCACAATTCTGAATGGACCATCTCCTCTTTGCTTGAGTTTGGCGTTCCGTCCAAGTGGGAAACGTTCTTTACTCATGTGAATCCACACAAGATCACCTACTTTAAAACTTGTGAACTTTATGTGTTTGTTTGCTTGTTTCGCCTACTTTTGATTTTGCTTTTCAATTTTCCCTCTCACTTGTTCATGCAATTCTTTGATCTTCTATGTTCGCACATCAGCATCATTACTATAATTTGAAGTAATGTGCAGCGGTACAAGATCAAGTGGACTTGAGGGATTGCATCCATACATAATTTCAAATGGGTTATTGCCGGTAGTTTGGCTACATGAGCGGAGCAAATTCAGCTTGAGGTAACACAAGATCTCATTGTCGTATATTTTCACCCACAAGGCACCTTAATAAATTTCCAAGACTTCGGTTCATCGCTTCTATTTGTGGGTGGTACGCGGAACTAAACTGTAACTTTGTACCCAATTTTCGCCAAAGGGTTCGCCAAAAATAACCGACAAACTTCGGATCCCGATCACTAGTAATTGTCTTTGGGACACCATGCAATCTCACTACTTCCTTAAAATATAAATCAGCAACATTAGTTGCGTCCATCGTCTTAGAGCAAGGAATAAAATGTGCCATTTTTGAAAACCGATCAACTACTACCATGACTGAATCTTTCTTTCGTTGAGTTTGGGGCAGCCCAACGACAAAGTCCATGCTCACATCTTCCCAAGGATAAATAGGGACGGGCAATGGCGTATAAAGTCCCGTATTATGTGAAGTTGATTTCCCAAGATGGCATGTATGACACGTCAAGATGTATTGGCTGACATCTTTCATCATTTTTGGCCAAAAGTAATGGTCCTTAAGTAGAGCAGTCGTCTTGTCTCTCCCAAAATGACCATTAAGTCTACCTTCATGAGCTTCTTTAATGATTTCCAATCGAAATGAGCAATTAGGAATGCACAACTGATTTCCACGAAAGAGAAAACCATCTTGAAATAAAAATTCTTTGCTCGGGCCGTTGGAATATTGATTGATTATCTTGCTCAAGAACTTATCTTCTTTGTATAACTCTTTAATTATTTCAAAACCATGAACGTTAACTTGCATTGTGGATAAAATGAACGTCTTCTACTTAACGCATCTGCTACTTTATTTGTAACACCACTTTTATGCGTTATGTGAAACGTATAAGCTTGCAAAAATTCCACCTAACGAGCGTGCCTTGGTTTGAGCTTGTGTTGACCATTTATGTATGTCAATGCCTCATGATCAGAATGTAGAATGAACTCTTTTGAGATGAGATAATGCCTCCAATGTTCAAGAGCTCTCACAATAGCATAAAACTCCTTTTTGTAAGTTGTATAATTTTGTCTAGCTTCAGACAGTTTCTCACTAAAGAAAGCAATAGGGCAGTTATATTGGCTTTGAACAGCACCTATGCCAACACCTGATGCATCACAATCTAGCTCAAAAACTTTCTCAAAATTAGGCAAAGCTAGAAGAGGAGCCTTGGTCATTTTAGCCTTGATTAATTCAAAACTCTCTTGAGCCTCTTTTGTCCATTTGAAATTACCGCCTTTCAAACACTCGGTAATTGGTGACACGATAGTGCTGAAATTTTGTATGAATCGACGATAAAATGAAGCTAACCCATGAAAGCTACGGATCTCATGTAAGGAGGCTGGAATTGGCCAAGATACAATTGCTTCCACTTTGGTTAAATCGACATGAAATCCATCCTCCGAAATGATGTACCTGATAAATACCAAGCTGTGAGTCATGAACTCACACTTTTTCAAGTTGACATAAAGTTGTTCTTGGGCCAGGACTTCAAAGATTTTTGATAGGTGCTCCAAGTGGTTTTTTTCCCTTGCTAAACACGAGTATATCATCAAAATAGACCATGACAAACCTGCCAATAAAAGGCTTAAAAACAAGGTTCATTAATCTCATAAATGTACTAGGAGCATTGGAGAGTCCAAATGGCATCACCAACCATTCGTACAACCCATCTCGTGTTTTGAACGCTGTTTCCACTCGTTACTAGGACTTATTCGAATTTGGTGGTAACCACTTCGAAGATCAATTTTTGAGAAAATGCTAGCACCATGAAGTTGCTCGAGCATATCATCCAAACGTAGAATAGGGAACCGATACTTTATAGTGATTTTGTTGACCGCTCTACTATCCACGTACATACGAAATGATCTATCTTTCTTTAGAACAAGGAGGACCGGGACAGCACATGGACTCATGCTTTCACGTACCATTCCTTTCCTTAAAATATCATCCACTTGTCGTTGAAGTTTGGCATTTTCAGTTGGGTTCATTCGATATGCCGGTTTGTTTGGCAAAGTCGCACCTGGAACGAGGTCCAAACAATGTTGAATGGTCCTCATGGGTGGAAGTCCCGTTGGAATCTCTTCTGGAAAAACACTTTGAAACTTCTTCAATAAGGGGATCAATATATGAGGTGGTGGTAGTGGGTCATCATTTCTTACTTCTTGTATCACCAAAGCATAAGATACTTTCGATATTTCAAAAGCTTTACTAAATTCAGATTTGGACATAAAGTAATTACCTTCTACTTCTGTGGTTCGTGGTGAAATAATAAATTTTGAAGGACCCAAAACAATTTTACCTCCATCCTTGTCGAAAGAATACGTGTTTCTCATCCCGTCATGTATGGTCCGTCTATCGAACTGCCATGGTCTCCCTAATAATAAGTGACACGCATCCATTGGAACTACATCACACCACACTTCTTCCCGATAATTATCTCCAATAGAAAAGTGTACCAGACATCATTGGTCTACGTGAACAGATTTTCCCTTTTGTAGCCACAAGAGCTTGTACGGACGAGGGTGTTTTTCAGTTTTAAGAGATAACTTTTTAACCATTGTTTCGGAAACAACATTTTCACAACTCCCGCTATCGATAATAACGTCACAAACCTTCCCATGAGATGTGCACTATGTATGGAAAATGTTGTGGCGAAGCTACACACTATCTTCCGTTGAATCAGCAGCTAATGCTCTTCGAATCACCAATAGTTCTCCTGTATCTCCATATATTACATCTTCCTGTTCCAATCTCATCAAATACCGAAGGCGAATCAAACTCTTGATATTCTTCTTCTATAGGTTCTTCAACAAGGGTAAAGACTCGTTGGTTAGGACAATCAGTTGAAATATGTCCGTGACCCTTACACTTGAAACATTGCATCGACTTTTGCCTAGTACGAGACGTATCAGCCCCTGCATCATGAGGTTGCGGGGTGTACGAGGCTTTTGTTGCAACCGGTTTTGTACTTTGTGTACCACTGGCCCTATTAGTTGCATAACCTCGATTTGGACCTCAACTAATACCATAAGTTGCTGATTTTCGACCCTCTTTCTCCTTGACCTGTTTCTCGACTTTTGTGGCAAGTTTATAAACATCATTATAAGATATAAAGGGTTGTAGTATAACCACATCATAAATTTCTTTTTGCAACCCACGAAGATACCTTGCAATAGTTTGCTCCTCGGGTTCTGCTATACCGCACTTTAACATTAAATGATCAAACTCCTCGGTGTAATCTGCCACAGATAGATCACGTTGTGCAAAATCATGCAACTGGAGAAATGCTTCCTGTAAATACCTATCAGGTAAAAAAAATTCGTAACTCACGTTTCATTTTTTCCCATGTCCTAATTCTTGGTTTGTTCTCGTGAGCTCTTCTTAGCTTTAATTGTTCCCACCAAACAGAAGCATGTTTCTTAAGCTTAATGGCAACAATTTTGACCTTCAAATCTTCATGGACTTCTTGATAGTCAAACACCCGCTCGACTGTGTGAAACCAGTCAATGAACTCGTCGGGTTGGATTCTACCTTCAAATACCAGAATATCTACCCTCATGTTAGCACCACGTTGGGAACGATTGTTCCTTCGATCATTATGCCGATAATGAGCTTCTTCATCACTAGATTCTGAGTTACCATTAACATGGAAGGGGTTAAATTCTTCATCTTCAGAATCTTCATTTTCTGGCTCATTGTGGTTTTGCCTAGGCTCCTCTATGCGCTCGAGACGCAACTGGAGTTGTTGCACAAGCTGTCTCAACTCATTCACCTCAATGTCTCGCGAGTCAGGTTCTTCATGCAACTGGTTGACGTTACGGGTACGGCGACGGCCAACCATTCTCAACCTGGGCTCTGATACCAAATGACACCAAAGACAGAGATGAGCACAAGGAATCGGCAATACAACTAAATTAAAACACACTTGGAGGAACAAAATTCAACTCACAAATGGGAGTCACTTAAAAGAGGAGTTTATTACTTTTCATGTTCTGCCATACATAACTAGTTCCCAACCTTATAAAGGCTCAATAACATTCATTACAAAGCGACTCATTGCTTTCCAACAACCCATGCTTTTATTATTGAAAGAAAACTCCCAAAGTTATTTAAAACATAAGTAACAATTGTTGCATTCAAGACTGTTCCAGCCAAGCATCCTCTTTCATGATCAACATCTGATAAAAAAAACTCAAGGCTAATGGTGTCAAGGAAGGTAATGTTGATAGGGGATCCCCCAAGCCACGGGTCTAACCAAAACCGAGTGGTTTGACCATTCCCAATTTTACGTTTAAATAAGGATAGTCGAGTTATACCGTATGGTAAGAAATCATCTTTCAACTTCATTATTGGTACCCTAGACCCGACTTGTAAAAAGAAGAAGAACCCATTTGAAGAATAATTTTGGGTGGATACTAACGGTAATACTACCTCCGTCCCATAATTATAATCCAATATTGACTTTTGAAGTCTTTATTTTTCAACTTTGACTTTAAATATGTTTGTTTGTGTTGTATAATATTTGATGAAAATTATACCAATGAATGTACATTTAAAACTCAATCCATTCATATATTTTGCATCAAATTTTATATAACAAAAAAATAATACGTAGGGTCAAAGTTGTAAGATAAAGACCGCAAAAGTCAATAGTGGACAATAATTATGGGACGAAGGGACTAGCTTTCTAGGTGTTCCGATGTTTTCCTTGGTTAGTTAAATTTCAATTTATATGCATATCTTTTTAATGGATTTGTATGTTGTACGTTTCCTTTAGAGAACTAGTGCTATTGTATTTATTTTCTTCATCTATCTAGGCTGAAAATGTTAAAATTAAATCAATGGTTACATAATTACAAAATCTAGAAATTGCGTAGGTATTTTCGGAAGCAATGCATATGTTCCTCTTTCCCATGATTTACCTTTAACCAGAAATCCCCATTATCTAAAAGTTAGCAAATTTCGGAGAGGGTAAATTCTTTAATTGGTGCAGGTACAAAGTACCCATTTTCTCTACCCAAAATCTTGCATATATTTTCTGTAAATTTTATCATTTTCATAAACAAGATAAAATCTAGAAACTGCGAAAATGGATGAAGAATGCCTAGTTAACGTGAACCCGGCCTTCTCAATGACCGCACAGGCCTCATCCATTTTGGTTCTCTCTCACGTTTTTCAGATTATCCTTAAGCCCTTGGGACAACATGCCCCTGTTGCTCAGATCCTCGTAAGTATGTCACATCTTTCCATCCAAATTCTTCAACCATTTCTGAGTGTTTTTTTGTTGTTGTTGCCCTGTTTCGTTTGTTCTAGATAGGCCGGCCATCCTGGTGTTTAAGGTTAACGCAGAATGAAATCATATATACAGTACATTAAAAGATTCTGTGAGAGACATTGACACCATATTACCGTATATAACATGCTAACATTAATTATAAAGCAAGCCATAAGAATGGGTCTCAATTGAAAAAAAAAATTATACAATACAATGTGCGATTCAGTTAACCAAAATTAGTTGTATAGGTAAGCGCTCATGAAAAATAAGAACGAGCGAATTAATTTCATTTTCGGTGTACTGAAGGCGTAGGTGAAGGAATTCGGACCAACGGTTGGGTATGTGATGGCCTCGTAATTAATATGTTTGGGAGTAATGGCTTTTTGAAGTTCAACTGACAACACCTTCTTTCCGACTCGTATAACATGCTCCAATAATTTCATGAACATCTCCTGTAACTCCTTAATCTAATCTGAATTAAATGTCTAATCTAGGAATTCCATCTATGAACCTGTCATTGACAATGCATTTCGGTTTCATATATGATGGAAAAAAATCCAGCTTATACAATGCAATATTGCTGTTCAGAAAATGCAATGGAAACTTTGATTTCATTCGCAGAATGGTCATAGTTTCTTTTCATAACATGGGATGCAAACTTTTTTATAAATTAATGAGACAATCGCAGAATTGTTGTAGTTTCTTTTCAGAACATGGGATGCAAACATTGATTTCATTCTGACATGTAATTTTGAATTTTTGAACCCAATGGATCGGAAGTCGTGTGACCTTAGCTGCATTGTATCTAACACCACGCTGCCGGTGACATTTATGTAGTATTGTGGTACCATCATGTAAGGATTGTATTACTTAATTGGATTTTTCGTATGTATGAAGTAATTTTATAATTGATCCCAGCATGTTTTGACACTCATAAATCCATGAATCATGTCGTTAATATTTGGATGTTTGTCTCATATTACTATCCATTTACGCCATTTTATATTCTTTAGGCAGGGTTCCTCCTTGGCCCATCGTGCTTATCAAGAATTCCAAGGATACGCAGCTTCTTTTTTGAGAATTCTGTTGTTGATTTTTATGCAAGTTTAGCATTGTACAGTCGAATTGGTATCATGTTTCTAATAGGCCTTCAGATGGATGCATCTTATATAATGCATCACTTGTGTACAACAAGCGTCATTGCTTTTAGTGGTTGTTTGATGTGTACAGCATTTGCTACAGCTATCACCTATTTTGTCTATGAGGAAACTGGATCTCAGGGTTCACGAGTCATGTTGGCCTTAGTCCTTACAGTGATTTTAGCAAATACAGCTTCTCCCATTGTGTTTCGATTGGTAGCAGATTTGAAATTTACAACCACTGATCTTGGACGTGTGGCCATAAGTTGTGCTGTCATTGGTGACATGTATGCATTGTTTATCTTAATTATAATCGTGGGGGCAAGACACAAAGCTACATTTTTAAGATGGGTACTGAAGGGTTCATGTTCCCTTATGCTTCTTGTGGGGGTAGTTATGTTAACCAAGCACTTAGCTAATTGGCTTAATCACCAAAACAGAAACCGAAAGTACCTTAGAGTTTTGGATATAATGTTGATATTTGCCATACTTATATCTCTTGCCATGATTCTAGAAACTATGGGGTTCAGCAGTATATTAGCTTGTTTCATTATGGGCTTGTTGTTTCCAAGGCGAGGAAAATCAGCTCGGACTGTGTTGACTATTGTGACATATATGGTTCACAACTTTATATTCCCTATCTACTTCGGCTTGACTGGCTTCAGAGCCGATATAACATGTCTCAATAACGTAAAAAACATTGGCATTGTTGTCCTGGTAATCTTGTTGAGCATTGGTGGGAAGATCATTGGCACGCTTGTGGCTTGTCGTTACTTAAAGAAACCACTAAACGAGGGTGTCCTCCTAGCTTTCCTATTCAACATGAAGGGGCATGTAGATCTTCTCGCATTAACATCAGCTATGCTCAACAATGTAAGTGTGCTATTATTCTAACTCCTTCTGACAGAATGATATACTATATATAGATGGAGTTGATATTTACTAAGTGAGATTTGACATTTTGACCCATGGTATCAATTGATCTCTTAAAGACTTCAACCTTTAGGTTTGTGAGTTCAAAATCTTGAAAACATTGTTGTATTGGTTGGTATCAATTAAGTATACCTTGGGTTTGTCCTTGTCCCAAATAGGTGGGAAGAAAAAGAGAAATGAATGAACTCTAATTGGCTAATCGCATGAAAATGTACTTGACACTTTTTTTATTTCTGTGTAGTCATCTATTTGTTTTTTCTAGATCTATGTAGCATACCTTTGACTTTCACCTTTTTGTTGTATCGTGTGACCAGTCAAATACATGTGTGTAAATTGAAAGGTAAAATGGTCAAATAATCTCCCTTTTGAATTTCACTTGATACAACAAAAAGATTGAATTCAAAAGTATACTACATACATAAAGAAAAAAAATAGATGGCTAGTTACATAAAAAATTATAAAAAGTGACAAGTAAGATACATTTTAGTGCAATTAGGCCAACTCTAAATTATCATTCTTGGGAACACTCAGTGTTGAGACTTTTAGGATTCTTTGGATTTGATAGTTTTATATTCATAATCAGTACATTTATGTACTTAAAACTCAAACGTAAGAATTTCACTGAGAATATATTTCTCATACACAGGAAAAATCTTCTATATTTTTTATATATGTTAATACGACGACTGGACAGTCTAGCAAAATCTAGAACCCAGCTACCGAAACTCACTGATTGCACATAAATTGCAAATGAATCTAACAAGAGAGCGGCTCATGAATTGAATCATACCAGACTCCTAAATTTCTTACAGAGGTTACCTATCTAACTAATTGAAACCCCTTGAGCCGTATTAGAAAAACCAAACAAGGACCACATTGCAATAATCCTATTTTTAGGCTTCATCCTGGTGGAGGAGAATTTAGTCTGTACACCATGATGCTCTATAGTGGGGAATAATAATTCTGTTAGGATACTAAATCGATCTTGTCCTGAAAAGCATTTTTGTTTATTTCGGTTATCTGAAATCTATACATTTTAGTTCTAACAGTATACGTTATTGACTGTTATATAAGTAATATTGATGTTTTGGTCTATTTCAGGCGATTACAAGTTTGCTGCTCTATAATTTGATGATTATTGCTATCGTCATTAGTTCTTTAGTCTCATCTATACTAGTCAGTTATTTGGTGAAACGAGAAGGTGAAGCCATAGGTATGAAGCACATACCATTGGAATTTCATAGTCCTAAGAAAGAGCTAATACTAATGACTTGTGTGCATAGTCCCAAACTTGTCACTGCTATGATTGGGATCATTGAATCACTCAGAGGATCAGAAAATGTGCCATTTTCCCCTTACTTAATTCATTTGGTTGAGCTTCCTGAGAAAGCAAAGGATAATTCGGAAGATTATTATCAAGAAGATGAAGTTAGTGATGAAGACGACTATGGTGCTCATGATGGGGTGGAAATAAGCGAGACCGTTGACATTTTCACCATAGAGACAAAAATGACAATTAATCAAGTTAAAACGGTATCTCCATTTGTGAGAATGTTTCAAGATGTTTGTGACTTTGCAAACGATGTACGTGCGTCGATCATAGTACTTCCTTTCCACAAACATCTAAGGATAGATGGAAAACTGGAAAACGATGAGAGTTTAAGGATAACAAATCAGAAAATCTTGCGCCATGCTCCATGTTCAGTGGCTGTACTTATAGACCGTAGAAATACTTCCAGTGCTTCACATGTTGCAGGCTCTGAATCTTTGCAACAAGTTGCAACTTTATTCTTTGGAGGGCCTGATGATCGGGAGGCATTAGGCCTTAGTAAACGACTAAGTACACATCATCATATGAACCTGACAATTATAAGATTTCTTCCAACATCACGAAAAGAAGTGAACATGGGAATTGACATTTCTCGCAAGGCAGGCGAAATTCCGGTGGCTGCACTAAATATCGAATCAGAAGTTGATGGAGCAGACAGTTGTGCCTTAAAAAACTTCCATGAAAGGTATATCTAAATATCTTACATCTTATACACCAGCTGATATACATTCCGTTTTTACTAAAAGGTGCTTATATAGTTATATAGATAGGAAAAGCTATCAACAATTGTCACTAAGGGAGCATCTACGTAACTATGTGGAAGAATCACCAAAACTTCAATCCATATTGGCTAAATAAATATTGATGTTTACTAAATCTTAAAACCTAAAAGATCATATAGTATATTTAATTTTCATGTTATTTAATTTCAGTTATGTGACATCGGGAAAAGCAGGATATACAGAGAAGTTTGTCGACAATGGGGCACAGACTGCAATGATCTTGAGAGACATTGCCAAGAAGTACTCAATGTTCATAGTAGGGAAAGGTGGTGGAAGAGCAGATTCCGGTCTCACTACTGGAATGAGTGACTGGGAAGAGTGTCCCGAGCTTGGTATTGTAGCAGATTTCTTGGCCTCATCTGAATTTAATAATAGTGGTTCAGTTTTAGTTATTCAGCAACATGTATCTTCACAAAGTGACCCTGAAGATATCTAGGTGTGAGCTAGTAAAACAAATCGGTAGAAAATCTCTTCCATGGAAAAGAAAACAAAGATTCCAGCAAACTTCATTGAAAGATGGAAACGGTGTAAGCATAGACAAATGCAATAACCTGAAAATCTATGGTAAGTTATGTTTTAGCCAGTGTCTTGGGCATATTGAAGGGCTAGAAAATGAAGATTCCGATGTAGACATTGTCTAGATTATCTTTCATGTATATTTACTTGTTCATAGCACCCCAAAGAACTTTTAATGGTACAGTTGATTGTATGAGGATGTTTTCCTTTGTGCGTTTCCCCTGCTTCATGAAACTTGGTTAAAAATTGTTTCTGGGCACACAAACATTTCAGTCTATAAATGTGATGTTTTTGATATACTAGAATTGCATGTACTTCTGAGCCTCATCTTTTCTATAACAATGAACACTCAAAACGGCTAGTTGAGCAGTATATAAGTGTAGGAAAACACTATAATACATTAAAACAGAGTAACGCTCAAGTGACTACACTGAGGGCTTGAGATTCAGTTAAGTTTTCTTATCACTGGGTCTCTACCTCATACATGATTGCTTTTGTGATATCTAGCTTGTCTAATCGGATAATATATACCAATATTATCCTACTTCTGTTCTGCGTCACACATCTTCTAATAAAATTGGATTGTATATCCTTTATTGCTTTTGTGATATAACTTGTCCCATCAATTTGGATATAACCTAACATGAAGCGGAACTCAAAATCTCACTATAAATTCTATAAACAGGAGCAGATTTTTTTTAAATCTGTTCTCCAGTTTAGTTTTAACTTTTTTTTATAGTTGGATTCAATTCAAGAAACGTTTGTTGTTATCAAAGTGCATCTTTGTGTTGTATGTTCCTGGATCTGTCTTTCCAATCAAGTATCCATTAATGTATTTTGATATGATTAAAAATAGATATAAGACGACAACTGAATTGTTTCTTTCTGTCAACATACATATATTTCTATGCGAGCTCATTATTTTAGGTCCCTATCATTGTCTACTTAAGCTGAAACGTTCAACATGTTGGGTTTTACAATCTAATTAATCATATTAATTAACACGAGTACGCAGCGAAATAAATAATCACGTGTAGAACATAATAATTAACAAGATAGAAGATTATTTACCTTTTAGCTAGAAACGATACACCGTTATAGGTAACCGTAAACACCGTCTTCTTTATACGCGTGTGTATAATACAACGCGTGAAACCACGAAGAATCAAAGATATGAATCCTCTAAGCTTCCACACACTATACGTTCTTAGCAAACGACGAGGTATGCTAGTACTAGTAGTGTATAACAAACGATCTTCTTCGTCTCTTGAATCTATCAACTTACGAACAAGGAATCACCAAGAGGTGATGATCGAACTTAAACAAAATCCCGTAGGGTGTCCGGTTTGTTTGTTCGAGCGTGAAGACAAAACCAAAGACCCAAAAAAACTTTTGAAGCCGGTTGACAAAAGAAGAAAAGCAATAGTCGATTCTTAGGTTATTTGTTTTTTCAAGTTATGTTAATAATGAAAAACTAAAACCATATTTATAGACCAAGCTTCCTAATCCTTGTGGGATTAGTCTCTCTAGCCGACTAGGGGAAAAAGGGTAAACCGAACCCTTCATTCTTCGGTTTATTTATAATTAGTCCCTCACGTTTAACCATTAAACGTTTAACTAATTATTTAATACTCGTTAACTTTTAACGATCGTTTGTTATTCACTTAATATATTACCTTAATATATTTTCTCGTCGTTCTAAATATAAACGTGTGCGTCCCCTTAGGTTCGAAAATATTTCCGGACATATATTAATTCATATATGGTCATAATCCAACAAATGCTACATCAGCAATGAACAACTTATAGGATACTATGTACAATCTGTGCTTCTCGGCTAAAATCTAATGAACACACATAGCAAATATGTATGCTTTCTCATTGTATACTATACTATAGATGAGTACAAAAATGACAATACATTGTGTCGTTTTGGTCTTACATCAAAAGGCACAGATACTTGATGAGATATACACCCATAAGTAAGAGCCCATTGATAATCAAAAGTAATCATCTTAAAAAAAGAAAGTATCACCTTTAGATATCGGTCACAGCTTTTGGGAATCGATGCATTCTTGATATAAGCATAAAGTGAGGTTTTTTTTAATATAAAAAGTGTTGGACACAGATATTTGAAAAATATGGGATCTGAGAATGCCACAATTGGTTGCTATATGTTGTTGCCCACTTGATCCGTTTTTGTACTCATGTTTAGTATACTTACTAATGATGCTTGAAGACTACATCCACGGTGTGCTTTTCAAAGTGTGAGAAATGCCATATCTTGGCGGGGCGTTTACACTAACGCATGTTGTTTGGTTATAGGTTGTCAGCCGGTACTATGTTTGATCAATACTCTGGTGGAGTAAATAGTTTTATTCAGGTTCCTACTTCTAATCCACTTTCTATTCTTTCAACTTTTTGGTTTTAAGTTACTAATGATTTGTTGACTTTTTGCAGGTACCATGGATTCCATGTGCTTGCTTTCATGGTTCTGCTTTGTTGCGTGATCAGAGTCAGATAGCTTTAGAGGTGATTCCGTATATCAGAGTATATAAGCACTATAGGAACTGTCAAGCGACAATAATATGTAAGGTCAAATAAGTGGTTCTTTGTTGAAAACTCAAATTACAAACAAGAAGTTGAAATCAAGCCCATTACCAAATCAATTGTCAGATGGAATAGCAATCACAAGGTGGATGGACGCAATCCTGTAAATTATAGCTATGGAAATTTTCTTTTGGAAGCAATCACAGGACGTAATCCTGTAAATTTTGGCCATCCATAAAAAGAGGTACAAACTATTCATTAGCATTCACCGTTCATTAGGAAACTTGAACCAGTTATGTACGATGGATCAGTCGGGTTTGTTCAGCCATGCTACACTTTTATAATTTGAGTATCTTAATTTTCATAAAAACTAATATTACTACAGAACTTAATTAGCACTTTAATTAAACATGACCTTTAGTCATTACAAGGGCTATGATGCAATTACCGCAAATACGCATATTTTGAAATCAATATGATAAGCAAGCGTTTTTTTGTTTTTATCATGTTATCACACTTGGTAAATATTATTATTCTCAGTTTCTCTGTAATTTATGAAACCTAAAAATGGTAAGTGGAACCTTAAATTGCTTTCAACACTTGGTCCTGTATTCTCTTATTTATATGTTGCTTATATATGCAGGTGGCTAGAAAGTATTCTGCTGTAAGAAAAGCTCTATTATTTCAGGAAGGAAGCAGGCAACTCTGACAGTAGTAACACGCCATTGGGAATGGTGCCTCATGGATATGGTATACTTTTTTTCTTGACACGTCTATAGTCTATACACATCATATAGGAATCGAGTGGAGGGCTCGAACTCTCGACCTCAGGATTACTTGATATTAGCTATGAGACCTGTAAGATCAAGTCTAGCTATATACAATTCTAAGCTGTAACATCTGTATATTTGTTTTCTACTATTTATAAAGATCAGAAAATCATATGGATTGACATTCTTGCTTTGTATATTTTGTTTTGTTCTATCTCTTTAAGCAATAATCTAATGCACTACAAAGTTGAAGGTTTGACCCGCGCTCCGCAGCGAAGCGCAGGCTAAAAACCTTGTTTACATAACTTTGAAAACTAAAAGTATAATTAACTTTGTGTGGTTTATTTTTCTTTGTGTGGTTTATTTTTATTTGTATGCTTTTGTATATATTTAGAAACATAACTTTTCTTGGATTTTAAAATAAAGTGCAAGAGAATTTGTATGAATGAGATTTGTAATTAATCTTTATTAACATTTCTTAGATTAATTAAAATAACATTCTAAATTATATTTAACCATCACATTTTTACAAAAGTATTTTTACTAAAATAAATATATATAAAATATTTTTTAATTAATTAAAAGAAAAGTTTTATTTAAAACATAAATTTGAAATACAAATTTTCCCCTCAAAATGGAAGCTTCCATAACAGATAAAACATTCCCCACTAAAAGACAAAAAATGGAGCGTCAGTCTAGGGGCGGCCCCCTAAGTGGCTAGGTGGCCCCCAAATATATCTGGGAACGCGAGGACCGCCACCAGCTGACCGTTGGGGATTCCTGGCTATAAATACTGCACTATTCTTAGCAGAAAAACAGACCTCTTGCACGAATTTTTTCAGTCTTCTTTCTCTCTCTAAAACCTTCTTTCTCTCACTAAATCTCTTGATTACTAACATTGTTTGATCTTGTTTCAAGTGATCTAATCTTTTCTTCTCATCTCTCCTATCCTCTCTATTAAGTGCAAGAGAAGAATATTCGTATTTGCCAATAAACGAATTGTTGTAGTCTAGTAATCTCTTCTTCTTTCTTCTAAGAACCAAATCTCTATCTTGATTATCTTGTGTGATTGTGTAAATCGGATAGTGTATAAATCTGATAGTGTAGATCTTGTGATTGTATATTACTTGTGAAGTGGTAGATTGGTTCTAGCTAAGATTAGGACTCGACATTTAGCTTAGTGTCCGAAAATAACGTAATCGACGCGTAAACGGTTTTCTCCGCCTAAAGAGAGCTTGTTGACATAGTAAAATCTCGAGTCGGATACTCAGGGAGTGGAGTAGGGCGAAGAGGAACTTCATTGCCTAACCACTATAAATCTTGGTGTCTTAGTTTGATTGTTCCTTCCCTCATCTCTTTATATTGTTGTGATTCTTATTTATTGTTTGATTAGTTGTAGCTTGTAGATACATGCATTGTTTTTCATATTGTTGGTTGGTTGAACATATACTCGGATCCAACAAATTTTAGAAGTAAAATTTTTAAACGATAATTAACCGGTAAACTATTCAACCCCCCTTCTAGTTTCTACAAAAAAAAACATCTTCACCGGCCCATAACACCTTACTTCTTCTTATTCTTGCCAAGGTTGGAGAGGAAATGTTAGGATCTAGAACTAGATAGATCTTCTAGCCTTCGTGGTTGTATAGTACTTATGTAATCACAAGTATATACGTGAGAGACTCTAACAATTGTTTAGGCGGAAACTAAACAATGCAGTATAAAGAAGAACAAGTATAAACAACGATCCTCTATGGATCTCTCTATTGATAATAAATTATTTCTGTAATTTGTAAATCGGTGCCAAACCCTAATGCTAAAGGTTTCTTTTATAGAGAAGAAACCCTAAATTGCTCAACAAGATTCCTAAAAACGCGTAAGAGATAAACATCAATCTCTTCCTAATATATCTCATTCCTATATTAATGAGATAATTCTAGAATATAACTATAATTCCTTAATTACAATAATCACGTCTATAAATAAGATCAGCAGATTCTATATCTGTCAGCAGAAATGAGAACATGACCAGCAGGAACATAATCAGCAGGAATGCTACTTGAACTGCCAGCAGAAACCACTTAGTGCCATCAGCAGAAACGAACATCTCTAACAGCAGAAACGACACTTTCAGCAGAAACGAATATGTCTAACAGCAGAAACTACACTTAGTCGTTTGTAATTTGTCCCAACAGCTTTTGTCAAGTTTCCAGTGTCCATGACGTAGCTCAGAGAGTCTAATTTTCAGAACATCTGACCTCATAGGTTTTTCAGGTTGGGAAGTTAGTCAAACGTTGGTTGCAAGAAAAGTTGTCAAAACAGTAAATACGGGTCAGATTTAGGTCAGATTACGAGGTGTAAAACCCCCACTTAATATTAGAATTGAGCTTAGACCTTCTACAGGAGATTAGTTCTATATGTCTATTATAAATACCCAAAGGAGTAGAGCTTCTTGAATTGGGAGTCTATGTATGATTATTAAGTTCAAACTTTTTATTGATGCAATCGAGATCTCAATTAGGAACTGCTTTGTAAGTTTTGATATACTTAAAGATAACTGTCTAGTAAATGGGCCTTGGGAATCTGAGTAGTTAATAACTCAAATATATGAACATAGGTGATTTTTGTTATGAATTATGGAGGTCATTAAGTAAGGGTTTTGAGTGCGTTAAGTCACGTTAAAATTCTGCAGTTTGGAATAAATTGTGACTAACTAGTGAAACTTGTTAACAAAGTGGTTAAAGTTGGGTATGGTGTCGGGGTGACCCATGGGGTTAATAGAACACCTTATACATCCATAATATGATTGTTACATGTGCTTTAAGCTTTTGGCTTGGTAGCGTGTAACACGAGTTATTTTGTTGTATAGATTGTTGCTAGTTGTTTTGTAAAGCTTATTGTTGCAATCTTTTTGGAAAGCGAAGCAAAAGGTGAGTTTTCATGATTCCCCCCCTTTTTCTCATAGAATTGGGTATTGGGGTGAGAATGATGCTTGTCTTGTCTTGTCTGTCTTGTCTTGTTTGGTTTTGCTTGTCTTGTCTTGTCTTATTGATGTTGTTATGTTGTGAGATTTGGAGCAGGGGTAACGTTCCTACCCAGTGTTATGAGATGTGACTTCGCCTACTTTGTTGGTAAGATCCTTGGAGGGATCAACTCCCTTGTGATCTGTGGACTTCAGTACCAAGATTTTGGTAATTTGGATTTGTATTCCTTCTATGACTAATTAGTGGAGCGGCGAAGGTACGCCTACCTCATGTATTTGGAATTGATTGTGGATCATGGGCACTTTCCGTCCCGTTATTGTTACTTGTTGTCATGAATTGTTTTGGTAATTGCATCAGTTTGTTGAAAGTTATTTTTGATAATGTGGTATGTCATAAACCTATGAATCTCACTCAACTTTATGTTGACGTTTTAAGCATCATTTTCAGGTGAGCTTAATGGTGCTAAGTTAGAGTAAAGTGGCTAGAAGAGACCGTAGGATGCTTGGAGTTTCTTTGTGCTTTCTGTTTGAATAAATGCGTTTTCTTGAATTGATTTGATATGTATTGCATGTCCATTTATTGACGAGACTTTCTTCTCAATTAATAAAGACACCATAGGTTTTGGGTATTGTTATGACACTTTGTGTCTTTTGCCTTTACTTTTAGTTTTCATTTTAGCATTATCTATATAGACACCATGTGTTGTGATGATATCCATTCTTGTTTACGCCTCGCGTTTCCTCTTTGGCGGGGTATGACAATTATACTACCGTGTTCTATATTTGCATGTTTAAATCCTTGAATAAATTTATTTATTCTAAAACTATGTCCATTACCAGTTAACAATATGGGAATATTGTTAAGACAAGGTAAATGTGAGTGTTTGGTTGTATTCTAGAGAATATGTAAAGATAATTCTGCCAACTTCACATGTTATTCAATGAGGTTGAATATTAGATACCCCACCTGTGTAGATCACTTTATGGATCGGCGTCATTGGGTGCATTACACACATGGTGAAAGTTATGTTTATCCTTAGATCTGAGATGAAAGCAGGGTTTGCATGTATGGATAGCATTTCTTGATTATAAACCTACCACTAGTCTGTTAAAAAGTAGTTATAAAGGCTATTTTCTTAAATGTTTTAAAGTACATTAAACACTCGAAGACCAAAATATAATTTTGTTCCACCACCTGTTGGGAAGGTTAATACTTACTGGGCCCCCTCGTTTATGGTTGATCAGGATTGTTCGTGGTCACTTTTAAAGTGTATATAAGATGATTCTTTTTGAACTTTGAAATATTGTGATCATACAGATGCGAGAAATAAAATCGTTAAACTAGGGAATGACTATTGATCCATATCCATATTTAACATTGTATCTAAAACAAAAGGATAGGACTAACTAAAACCGGGAGCTGTTGGTTTGTGCTCATGTCATACGGATTTATACGGCTAGAATAAACGGATGAGGCCTACTAGGGTCCACACACTGTTATACACATAGATATCACTCTATTGGTATATATATAATAATATAAGTGTATATTTATTATATATGTATTAATACTCGATTAATGTATATAATAATATAAGTGTATATTTATTACGTATATTATATATTCCAACGATAGAATACTAACTGTCGTTAATTCATTCGGTTATGAATAATTAACTATAAGGCTTTTAATGGGTAATTAAAAGTCATTATTCATAAATAATTAAGACAGACAAAAAGTTAACACCAAGGGTGTATTTGTACTTATGGGGCTGGCCATATGGGAAGGAAAAGAAGAGGGACGAAAAGTGTCAAGATTAGTGGTATGTGTTTAATTACACATACACTTTGCCTATGAAAACGGACTTAAAAGACAAAAAACATACCAGAAATACATTGTATTTGTATGTTTTGCATTTATATTGTGCAGGTAACGGATATCCGAGAAAAGGACAAAAATGAAGCGAAAACAACAAAACCAAGCACGAGAACGGAAAGAGCGTGAAAAAGTCAAAAAGTCAACCAAAAAGTCAACCCCGACAAAGTCAAAGTCAAAACCGAAGTCGAAATTGAAGAAATCTTAAATGGGCCAACCTGTACCCATTAAATGGGTCTGCTCAACCCATTAAGACATCATGTATAAAGATTTATAAGACTTAAGTCTTAATAAAAGTCCAAACCCAAAACCCATATACCCGGCGTAACAAAAGCCCAAACCCTTAACTGCCCTATCAATAAGACTGTTAAGTCTTATTACATTGGAGGTCCTTATACCTTTGCATCGTTAGTCCAAAAGGACTAACGGTGTAAACACTTTACAACAACAGGGGATTAACACCCGTTATCCCCAAATAAGTAATAAACAAAAAAACCCAATCTCTCGCCCTTTTTACTATTCTTGTGTCTTCCTCCCTGCACTCCCTGCAATCCCACGACAAACCCATCACCATCCCAATCCAACCCCACTTCACATGGGTCAAATACACGCTGGCAATCCTCTTAAACCCCATTCGTCCAAGGGATTAAGACAAGGATTTGATGGTTGAGATCATAGGACTTGGTGAGCACTTAAAATGGATGGCTATGATGAAGACTTGAAGTCTCTCACACAACAAACACACCCCTCAATCCTCTCGCAGAAGAAGCACAATGAAGACCCCAAGACCTCAATAGTTTTTCTATATATAGGCTCTTGTAAGCCCTTTAGTGGCACCTAGTTTAATTTTCAGCTTATATTAGTTCAATTTAGCTTATTGTACTTTTATTAAAAGCCTTGTATTGTTTTTAAGTTTTAATAAAATTTTAAAAAGTTTTATGTTAAATTATGTTTGTAAAGATTAAGGCGTTTTATGTTATAAAAGTGTTTTATAAGATTTCTTAAACTATTTTTAACTCATTACTTAATGCTGTGCTAAGCTATATATACTTTCTATAGTTATAAGTTTACCGATCTTTTTATCCAAAATCACAAAAACATCTTGCAAAGAAATTCATGGAGCATGGTTTATATTGAATGGCCATGGGTTAGAACCTCATGGGAGGTGTTAGGATGATGGTTTGGTAGTGTGAAGTTCATAACCAAAAGCTTAAACCTTTGTAAGTTTCCAACTTTTCATGCTTCTGCTTATTTACTGTTGGCTTATTTACTGCTGATTTCTTGCTTATTATCTGCTTGTTTATGCTTATAATTGTTGTTTAATGTTTATTTATGCTTGCTTATCACTTGTTTGCCATTTAGTCATGTTTTCTAATAATCTACCTTTTTTGACTTAAAACAGCTTTCATATTTCTTATTTTAGAGTGCTTATCTCTGGTTGGATTTTGTTTAAGATTGCTCATAAGTCATTTCTTGCTATCTGTTTTGAAATTACTTTGCTTAAATCATTAAAAATCAGTTTGAAAATGGACTTTGGTAAATTAAAAGTGTGTTTGGGTCAAGAGGCAAAACGGGTTAAAATTGTTTAAAAAATTATTTGGGTCACTTGGTTAACTTTAACAAGCTTAGTTAAGTTGATTTAATCTGTTTCAAAAAGTTTTAAAAGTTTAGAAGCTTATTTTAATGTTTTGTCTAACTGGTGTTTGAATCTGTGGTGGTAAAACAGTTTTATAAAGCTTATTTGATTAAGACTTTTTAGTTAGCTTTTAAGTGTTGTTTTGTGTTGTCTATTTGCATTAGAATAGAAGTCACAAGTATGCATAGGTCATTGCTATAAACCTGTTAAGTTGCCTTTTAGTTTTAAAAGTTTTAAAAGTTTTTTTTTGCTTTTTTTTCAATCTCAATTTTAGCTTATTTAAAATCATTTTTAGAGTCTGAATTTTGGAGCATAAGCTCATTGGTTGGTGATCTTAATCTGTGTGAGCTTATTTCACCTTTTAAATGTCTTTTTCTAGCTTATTCTTAGGGCTGCAAAAGCCATTTAGTTTTATAAGAAAACCAAAAAGGGTTAATCTGTCTGTACCAGCTTTTTCATTAGACTTTTTCATAGCTCAATTTAATTTCAAACTGTTTTTTCTTTGCTGCTTATTATAGTTTGTTGGCCAAATTTTTCAGTGGTATATTTCACTAAGCTATAAGGATCTGTTTTCTAGCTTAAAAATAAGCTAGAAAAGTGTCTTTTGGGCTATTTGGTCACCAGATTTGGCCACTTTAGCTTATTTGTTTGTCTTAGCTTATTGGCTTAGTGTAATTTCTTTATTTAGGTCTAGTCTTGCTATTTAGTTTAGTTTTGAGCCATTAGGTTAGAGCTTATTTAAGCTTCTTAGTCCTTTTAGTATAAAATTTTTAGTTAAAAATCTTTTTGAGTAATTCTGTCCTTTTAGGCTTATTAGCTTATTTGTTTTTGCTTGTTTTTTGATTCTTAGTGCTTAGTAGAGTTAGGTTTAAGATTGTCTCTGCTTATTTGCTTTTTCTTTTTGCTTATTAGTCTTAAAATTGCTTAACAGTTTAGCCAATTAGTCACATAATGTAATTAATCCATCTATCACCCTTAGGGCTTAATTTTGAGCTTATTTTTAAGATTTAAAAATTTTATCTTCACAAAAGTTGTAGGTTTACAGCTTATTTATAAGTTGTGTAAGAAAAAATTTTAAAAAATGCAAAAAGGGAAGGTGGAAGTCCAAGGTGAGCAAGGCTCGAACCTTGGACCTCAACACCCTCAACCTTTCACACCACACACTCAAACCATCTGCCCTTGGGACTTCTTCGGTAATACTAGTGCATGGTTTAATAATTATACACACTTTGAGCCCCTTTGCTTATTTATAAGCCGTAGCCTGTTCTGGCTTATTTTGTGCTTATTTGTTAAGCTGTGTACTTCAACTTATTTTTCCTGGCTTCCTAATAACCTTTAGGACTTTTGTACAATTTTTTAGATTTTTACAAACTTATTTGTTATTTTCTTTTATTTTTCGTAGTTTTAAAATTTTTAAGAAAGGTCTTTTAAAATTAGTAAATTAATGATAAGCTGTTTCCACACCCTTATTTTTATTAAATTCTTCACTATTCAATGCACTTTTCAAGATTTTTTCAGAATTTTTATAATTTATCTAGTATTTTTATTCATTTAATTTCATTAAAATCGTTTTTAATTCATAAAAAATTATAAAAAAGTCAAAAAAAATATAATTCTTTTTTAGAAAATTTTCTTTTAACATTTAGGACTTAGAAAAATTAGATTTGCTTTCGTAGGGTTAAAATTGTAGATTTTGATTTTTTAAAGAACTGGATTGAATCCCGTTCACGTTTTTCGTGTTTTTAAGCTTAAATCACTTCCGATTTTGGTCTAGTTTTATTTGTTCTAGCATTTTAGTCAATTAAGACTTATAAAAGTCAAAAAGATCATTTTAGAACTTAATCTTGATAAATTAGGGTTTTTAGGTCACGTTTTAGGATTCCCGGTTTGCGTTTTTAGTTTAAATTTGTGTGCCTTATTTGTTTGTAGTGTAGATTGCATTAATTTTCCCATAGAATTAGAAAACCAATCAAAACCTTTGTCATTCAATCATCAAATATCAAACCGACTCTCGACTTTCCAATTCACTCCTCGTTGGGGGAAAATGACCTGGGAATATCATATACTACTTCCGGTTTCATTAATTTTCTTGATAATTATCCTTATTATATATTTATAAGTATTATATATTTATTTATATATTTTAAAGGGATAATCATAAAGGAATCAATTTTTGGCGCCGCTGCCGGGGAGGAGTGTAAGCGTTTGTCGTTCCGAAGTTTGACAATTAGTGCTTTGAAGATCCTTCCTTGTGAAGTTATTTTTGTTATTAAAAATATAAAAATACAAAAATATTTTTCATTTTCTTTTTAGTATATATATAAAAAACAAGAAAAAACCAAAAACATAAAAACATTGTCCATAATTATCAATAAAAATCACCATCAATATAATACTTTCAACTGAAGTATTATCATTAATAAGTTCCCGAACCAAAGATTCAAAAACTTACCTTTTGTGTCACTTGCGAGGTACGGTTCACCTTTGAAAGATAAACAAACTCAAAGAGGGGTATAAGGAGGGTTGTTCCGAGGAACTACGACCCTAAAGGAGAAAGGTTTTTAATAGCTTCGCGCTTTCCTACTCCTCCGCTCCTTTGTGCGTTTTTCTTTTAGAGAGCTACCGTGAAGCTTGTTGATTATTAGGTTTAAGTTGTCTTATCTCATTGTCCGTTATTAAAATAAATCTTTGTGAATCAATTGTTGAAAAACCAAAAAAAAAATTAGTATAAATTTTCTTTTTATATTTTAGTGCATGCGCACTCGTTCTCAATCCCGTAATTCTAACCGTCAACAACAACAAGTCCCACCGACTTTTGTTGAACCATTTCCCGCTTTTTTTTGAACCAATTGATCTTGAAGAACCTATAGAAATATCAAGTATCCTCCCATATTACGATGGCCGATACACTACTATGGCACAATAGCTCGCAAGCACCTACCGATTGGTTACTAGGATGCAACCGTTGTTCCCGCTATCACCAGCGGACAATTTTGAGCTAAACATGTTTTTGCTTTACTCTTTGCAAATAACAATTTTTCGGAACTTGTAAAGGAAGATCCTCATGCTCACATTCGAAATTTCAACAAGATCACTTCTACTTTGAAGTTCCCAAACGTGCCGAGTATGTCGATTAAGCTTATGCTTTTTCCATTTTCCCTCGAGGGGGCCGCCCGGATTTGGCTTGAAAAAGAACCCCCTCGATCGATTCTTACTTGGGATGATCTTGTTTCAAAATTTATCAACCAATTTTTCCCTCCCTCCAAGACAACAAATCTTCGTAATGAAATCACAAATTTTCAACAAAGATTTGATGAATCGTTTTTATGAGGCATGGGACCGATTCAATGATCTTCTTTGGGCATGCCCACATCATGGGTTTTTGGAATTGCATCAACTCGATACATTCTACAATGCCTTAAACTCGAGTGATCAAGATTCGTTGAATTCCGCCGTGGGTGGTAAAATTTTAGATATAGATGCCTCTATATTGATTGCCTAAGAATCATCGAGAGCAAATCTAAAGTTCGTCATTCACGAAGCAAAGCGATTGTTGCCAAAGTGAGTACGAGCTCTTCTACCCCTGGTATTTCTCCCGATGTTGCCAAACTTAAAGATATTTTGAAAGCATTGCTTCTCGATAAGAAAAACCAATCCCAAGCTCCCGCTACCGTAATTTTCCCGCCACCGATGGCAACATTTATCGTGACAATATTCAAGAATATGCTTCACAAGCCGCCGCGGTTAACTATAACCAAGGAAATACCGGTTACCGTCCCCCGATGATTGCAAATCAAATTCGACCTCCCGGTTTTCCTCCAGTTTAACAAAACCAAGGAAATAGTCAAAACCGTTACAACCAAAACCAGGGGAATAATTACAACCAAGGCCTAATTTATCGACCCCCGGTTAATCAACCCCCAGCTTACCAAGCTCCGGCTCCTCAAACACAAGGCGTGTCAAAGGAAGACTTTTAAAACTACATCACAACTAATGATGCGGTTATGAAAAATATGCAAAACCAAAATTAAAACTTAAAAAACCAAATGACCAATTTAACGAACATGCTTACCAAGTTCGTGAATTCCAATGCCGCTTCTACTTCGGGCTCGGGTTCTCTTCCAAGCAACACCATTGCTAACCCGAAGGGTGATATAAAAGCAATCACCACCCGAAGTGGTGTTTCTTATAATGGACCCCAAGTTCCACCTCCGCCTTCTTCTCTTCCTAAGGTAGTGGAACACGAACCCGAGGTGACAAAGGATACGGTGCAACCGATGCCCGAAGACATCCAACCTCCGGTGGTCCAAATTGATGAGCCCGTTGTTGCTCCAAAGACTAAACCAACATTACCTTATCCTTCAAGGGCTAACAAAGAGAAGCTCCGTGAAAAAGACGATCTTTTAGCCTCGAAATTTATGGAGATTTTTTGGAATCTCCATTTTGAGCTAAGTTTCGCGGATGCTCTCCTTCACATGCCTAAGTTTGCCCCAATGTTTAGAAAACTTCTTAATAACAAGGATAAGATAATTGAATTAACCAAGACTTCGGTAAATGAAAATTGCTCGGCGGTTATCCTCAAAAAGTTTCCCGAAAAACTTGGAGACCCTGGTAGATTTCTTATACCGTGTGATTTTCCGGAGATGAATGAATGCTTAGCCTTGGCCGATCTCGGTGCAAGCATCAACCTAATGCCTCTCTCCATATGGAAAAAGCTAAATCTCCCGGATTTGACCAAGACACGAATGATACTTGAACTTACCGACCGAACAATTTCTACTCCTACCGGCATTGCCGAGGATGTTTTCATGAAAGTTGGAACATTCTTCTTTCCGGCCGACTTCGTGGTCGTTGACTACGTCACCGATCCTCGGGTTCCCTTAATTCTAGGAAGACCTTTCTTGAGGATGGCACGTGCCTTGATAGATGTTCACGGTGAACAAATGACCCTTCGACATGATGACCAATCCGTGACCTTCAAAGTTGGTGATACTAAGACATTCTCCTACAATATCATTGAATCGGTTAAACGAGTCGATGTCATTGATTTAGTATGCTCAAGAAGTACTTGGATTTTCGGATATTTCCAAGAGTGGCAATCCCACCCCAACTTCGAAACCAATCATTTCTACTTTTCCCCCTTCCCTCACTCCCTTCGGGGATAGTGATTTTCTTCTTGAGGAAACCAATGCTTTCCTAGCTATTGAAGATGAGCCAATTTCATCCAAAATTGATGACTCTTACTATGATTCGAAGGGAGACATTCTTCTTCTTGAGAAATTTCTTAATGATGATTCATCATCACCACCTCTCCCTCCACAAGAACTTAAAGTTGTTGAACCTAAAAATGAAAAATCTTTTATTGATGAACCACCCGAGGTTGAACTTAAGGACTTACCGCCTCATCTTGAATATGCATTTTTGGAGGGTACAAACAAATTAACCGTCATAATTGCTAAAGACTTGAAAGATGAGGAGAAAGCCGCTCTCATAAAGGTTTTGAATTCATACAAGCGAGCTCTCGCTTGGCAACTTTCCGACAATAAGGGTATTAACCTAGAATTTTGTACACACAAGATTCTATTGGAGGATGACTTTAAACAGCGGTCCAACACCAAAGAAAGGTCAATCCTAAAGTCCACGAGGTAATAAAAAAGGAGGTTCTTAAACTCCTTGATGCCGGATTGATTTACCTTATCTTGGATAGTCCTTAGGTAAGCCCCGTGCATTGTATACCAAAAAAGGGTGGCTTTACCGTTATTGAAAATGATGAAAACAAGTTAATCCCTACTCGATTGGTTACGGGATGACGTGTATGCATTGACTACCGAAAGTTAAATGATGCCACCCGTAAAGACCACTTTCCACTACCATTTATGGACCAAATGCTTGAGAGACTAGCGGGAAACAAATACTATTGTTTTCTCGATGGTTTCTCGAGTTACTTTCAAATTCCCATCGACCCTCATGATCAAGAAAAGACCACATTCATGTGTCCTTATGGAACGTTCACCTACCGCCGCATGCCTTTCGGCTTATGTAATGCACCGGGCACGTTCCAAAGGTGTATGATGGCTATCTTTCACGATATGATCAAAAAAATGATGGAAGTATTTATGGATGACTTCTCGGTCTTTGGGAATTCATTTGGAACTTGCCTCTCCCATTTGGACAAGATGCTTAAATGGTGCGAAGACACCAATCTTTGTCTAAATTGGGAAAAGAGTCACTTTATGGTCAAGGAAGGAATTATCCTTGGCCATAAGATTTCCAAGAACGAGATTGAGGTTGATAAGGCTAAAGTTGATGTTATTTCTAAGCTACCTCATCCCACCACCGTCAAAAGGAATTCGGAGTTTTCTTGGTCACGCGGTTTTACGTAGATTATATTCAAATTTTGTCCGAAAATAGCCCGGCCGATGACCCGTCTTCTTGAAAAAGATACTCCGTTCTTCTTCTCCAAAGAGTGTATTGAAGCTTTTCAAACACTTAAGAAAAAATTGACCGAAGCACCAATATTAGTTGCCCCCCGAATGTAAAAAATAATGACCTACCTTTTGAGCTCATCGTGACGCAGTATTTGCAATAGGTGCGGTCTTGGGGCAACGAAAAACAAAACATTTTCAAGCCTATACACTATGCAAGCAAAACTATGACCGACGCTCAAGCACATTACACCACGACGGAAAAAGATTTACTAGCCGTGGTGTATGCTTTCGAGAAATTTATGCCTTACTTAGTCTTGTCAAAAAGCATAGTGTATATGGATACCTCTCATTAAAAAGACCTTTTTAACAGAGCAAGATGCTAAGTCCGAGAGTTGCTCCGGTGGGTACTCCTCTTCAAGAATTTTGATATCATCATCGTGATAAAAAGAACGAGACCTCGCCGCCGACCATCTTTCTCGATTAGAGAATCCTCACCAAAGTGTGCTCGATAAAAAGGAAATAAATGAAACGTTTCCTCTCGAAACACTTAGTATGGTATCTTTTCGTGGTGATTCTAGTACCCCATGGTTTGCCGATTTTGCAAACTACCATGCGGGGAACTTTGTTGTGAAAGGGATGTCGTCCCAACAAAAGAACAAATTCTTCAAAGACGTGAAGCATTACTTTTTATGGGAAGACCCCTTCTTGTTTAAAAATCTGTGTGATCAAGTCCATTCACCTCGGCGGTGAGTTCTACGCCAAGAGCATTGATTTCTTAAGCTTGCACAATAGACCCACCATGGAAATCATGGCCCGAACTACACCGCTAAAAAGGTGTTTGACTCCGGTTTTTATTGGCCCACAATTTATCATGATGCCTATGACTTAGTCAAATCATGTGACTCTTGTCAACGTCATGGGAAAATCTGGCAAAAAGATGAAATGCCCCAAAATGCCATCTAAGTTTGCGAGATTTTCGACGTTTAAGGTATCGATTTTATGGGCCGTTCCCGTCTTCACAAGGGAACAAGTATATACTCCTTGCCGTCGACTACTTGTCTAAATGGGTTGAAACGAAAGCGCTCCCCACAACGACACCCTCCTAGTTGTTTGTTAAATTTTTAAAATCTCTCCTTTGCTCGGTTTGGAATCCCCGCGCTATCATTAGTGATCGCGGTACGCACTTTTGCAATGACCAATTCGCAAAGGTCATGCTTAAGTACGGTGTCACTCACCGTCTTGTTACCGCGTATCACCCACAAACTCGTGGGCAAGTGGAAGTCTCCAACCATGGTTTGAAAAGAATCTTGGAAAGGACCGTAGGCGAGAACCATGCGTCTTGGTCGGATAAATTAGATGACGCACTTTGGGCCTTCCGTACCGCTTTCAAAACACCCATCGGGTGTACCCCTTACAAGCTCGTGTACGGAAAGGCATGTCATCTACCGATCGAGCTCGAGCACAAAGCTTATTGGGCCTTAAAGCATGCAAACTTTGACCTTAAGTCCGCGGGTGATCAACGGAAAGTTCAAATCAATGAACTAAATGAACTTCGTGATCAATCCTACGAGAACTCTTTGATTTACAAAGAAAAGACAAAGAAGATCCACGACTCCAAAATCAAGAACCGCGTTTTCAACGTTGGTGACCAAGTCCTTCATTTTAATTCTCGATTGAAGATTTTCTCGGGTAAACTTAAAACCCGTTGGACCGGACCGTTCACCGATGTCCAAGTTTTCCATTATGGCACCATTGAGTTATCTCAAACCTACGGGCCAAACTTCAAGGTGAACGATCATAGACTTAAGCACTACTTGGAGGAACATAACACTATGGTTTGTCCCGATCTCCAAATTTTCCCAAGGACCATGAAGTTGCGGGACGGGTCAAGCTAAGTGACCTAAACAATTCATTCGTGTGTGGCAACCCATGCTTAACCTAATATTAGTAAGTAGTAATGAATAAGTATTTTGGTGGATGTGAGGAGGTTGTTCCTCTCCATTCCTCATGTTTTTGTGTTGTGTTGTAATGTCCAGGATTGCCCTAGATTTTGAAGCCTCTCGTGCTCATGGTTTTGTCCTTCGTTCACTCGAGCTTCACATCCTCAGCTTCATTATGGGAATGTAATAATCCTAACTCTAATTTGACTAACGTTTATCTTTAAGCATACTTAATAAACGGCTTAGATTTACGTAGAGACCCTTCTTAAAACATTGAGGACAATGTTCGTTCTAGTATGGGGGGATCTATCAATTTGATTATGCATGCAGTTTCTTGTTTTCACGTAATCCCATTTTTACCACCAAAATACCAAAAACAATGAAAAATTTTTATTTTCAAAAATAAAATAAGTGTTTTGTCACAATTTTGACTTTCTTGCTGGATAGAATAAGAATAAATTTTGACTCGATCGAGCGTGTTGAGCTCTAGCTTGTTCCTTAACTTTTAGACTAAGCATTCGCGGATCTTTTTATTAAAGATTTTAAATTCGCGAAGAACGAAAAATGATAGAGTTAATTATGAGTTAGATGCTAAACAAGATAGTTAGAAAATCTTAAGAGCTCATAAGTGTAGTTTGTGGCTTTTTCTCCCATAAGCTCCTAAACAGACTAATAATACGTGCTCTTTTCGAAAATTAAACTTAAATCAATATTTTTTGAAGTATGGATGATATCAATAATTTTAGATCAAATTTATACTTAAATCATCATCATTGTTAGGAAACTCATTATCGTCTTCGATTGGTTGAGTTTCTTAGTCATGATGTTCATTTGTGACTTCAAGATTTCCTATTTTGAAGTTAGTCCATTCAGGCTCGTCGTTAATGTGCTTACTCATATAATCTTTCCAATCCCATGTTTCATCCTTCTTAAACTTCACATCTCTACTAACACATACCCTTTGTGTTGTTGGGTCATGTTAGATATTAGAAAAAGACTCGGTCACCCTGTGTATTTTACTGTTTATTATAGCTCGTAGTTTAATAGTTAATAGTACGATTTTCGGTATTAAGTCGGGTACTAATACCCGGTATATTGTATGTACTATATAAGCCTCTTCCAACTTTGGAAGAGGTAAGCTAGTCATAATTTTCCATTTATAAAGAAACATATTTTCTCTCTCTAGAATATTCTCTCTAGTGTTTCTCTCTCTAGAAACTAGCCAAATCCAAGAATCGACCCCGTGTTATGATATAGGATATACCACAATTGGTATCAGAGCTTATGGGATGATTAGATCGTGTGTATGTGCGATTTCTTGCTTGTTTTAGATCGAAAAGTGTGCCATAGAAAGTTCTAGCTCATTTTTTGAAGATCTCTGAATTTTGTTGTTTGTATTGATAAAGCTTGGGTGTTTCTAGTTGCTATTACCTTATGGTACTGTGTTGTGCAAAAGAAATCAAGCAAAATCGTTCAAAAGGGTAATTTATAAGTGATTTTGTGTGGAAAAAGTCGGTGTTCTTCGTGGAGAGTTGCCAGAACTTCTTCACGGCGGTTTGCTGAAATATAATATTTTATTAAGTAGGTTACCAACCCTCTGACACAAGGCCGGTTGCTTAGGTGGCGAGTTACTCAAGAGGCAAGTTGTTACTAAGCAGCGAGTTGCTTACCAGCGGTTTGCTTACCAGCGACAGCGGTTTGTTTACCAGCGGTTTGAACAGGTTATCAGCGGGTTGAATATTTTAATAAGCAAATATCTAAAGGAAACTCTGGCGGTTTGAAAACTCAATGGCGGTTTGATTAAAATATTCTTCGCGGCGGGTTGCTTGGCAGCGAGTTGTGTTCGGCGAGTTGCCTTAAAATTCCATCAGCGAGTTGCCTTATTTCTTTGCAGCGGTTTGGTAGCCTCTGGCGGCGAGTTGAGCTTCTGTCTTAGAAATTTGAAATATTTCAAACTTGGGACTTGATATCACGAAAACAAGAAACGAATACGTTAACCTCACCACTTTTAACGTACCCTCACTAATCATTGATCGATCAAAACATATCATATCATAATAAAACAAGATGTCTAGTATGTCAGAAGACATTCAGTGTGCCGGTTCTGATACACGCCCCCCATATCATATCATAATCAACAAGTACATTCGAGGATTTCCCGAGGGAATCAAAGGAAATGTTACTTCTTCAAAGCCTGCGACTTTGCATGATGCAATCAACATGGCTCGAGAACTGATTGAACAAGGGGTTCAGGCTAAGGCATTAAGGATCGGTGATAGCAATAAAAGGAAGTGGGAAGATCAGCAAGGGAACAACTATCACCAGCAGCAAAACCGAAGACAAGAAGCTGCTAAGGTTTATGTGGCAGCCCCAGCTAAGGGTAGAGGCTACGCTGGAAACTTACCATGGTGCAATAGGTGCAAGGCTTGGTCACCAGGAAGGGGAGTGTCGAACTAGGATTCCTGTAGGTGTGGTAAATGTCACAAGCTTGGTCACCAGGAAGGGGAGTGTCGAACTAGGATTCCTGTAGCAAGAGACAATTCGCTACAGAATGTGACATGCTTTGGTTATGGGAATCATGGGCACTACAGGAGTGATTGCCCGGAGTTAAAGAACCAAAACTAAGGAAACCAAGTTAAAGGTATTGAAGCACGTGGAATGGTACATGCCTTAGTAGGAGGAGAAACCAATCAAAACTTTAACAACATGG
Source organism: Tanacetum coccineum (assembly GCA_026074375.1). Lineage (NCBI taxonomy): Eukaryota > Viridiplantae > Streptophyta > Magnoliopsida > Asterales > Asteraceae > Tanacetum > Tanacetum coccineum. The sequence continues at coordinate 38,369 of BQNB010055999.1, forward strand.
AGGATGATATCAATGCTTAGATTTTATCCCTTTAGGAATTCTCGCTTAAATTTCTGTTGTACTTTCGCTTAAATTTCTATTGTACTTTCGCTTCAGTTTCTGTTGTACTGAATGATTTCAAGTATCTATCAAATTAATATATTATAAAAACGTCAATTCTACTTTAACTCTCTATAAATTTTTATACAAATCACTCCCACAATTATTAGGAAATTATAACACAATTTTTGACAAAAATGAGCATCGCATCGTTAGCCCTCAAAAATACATAGTCTGATCAACTATGTATAATTCAGGAAGGACCATGCCCATGCTGAGAGTTCAGTGGAATTTTGAAGAACAGTTCTTTGTTAAAAGATAAAAACCCACACATAAGTACTTTGTGCAAATGAAATCCTTTAGCTTAATCATTGGTATTGTTGATTCGTCTGGAAATGAGGTGGAAACTATAAAGTCGACGTCATCTTATACCAAATCCTAAGC
>BQNB010056000.1:6668-38850 GCA_026074375.1 Tanacetum coccineum
TGTGACAACCGTGATTTGAGCAGGTTAGTTTATACCTTTAGAAATGGCTAAGTGTCCATTTTGTATGTTTCTTGCGTGCTATGTGTTCTATATGTATGTTGAAGTGGTTTACATATGTGCATGATGTCATTTTAGAGGTAAATGATTATCTTATTTTGTGTGCATATGAGTTTGGTGTTAAGTATTCCATTTGTTCACGTGTGGTGATAATGGAAATAAAAGACGTGTTGCATGCATTGCTACGTCAATTCTTGGTTTTTAAGAGTTAAGCGTTTATAAGAAGTGTAAGTTACTGGAAAGGAAGCATGGGAGTGAAATATGGAAGTTCGCGGTAGATTTTCCATAAATAGAAAGTGAGATGTAAAATGAAAAGTTATTTTTAGAAAGTCTAGTAGGTGGCGTTTATGTAAAAAGATTTACTCAAATTAGCTTAGGTTTTTATAAAAACTTAAGGTAATGTAAGTAATAGGGTAATTAATTAATAAATAAATAAAATATATAAAATAATGAATGGGGGGACGATCGGCATATAGAGTTTAAAAGGATATAGGAGTGCTAAATTTGTAAAAGTGGAATTATAGGGGGATTAGGATACCATTTAGATATATTAGAGGAAACCTAGTTTACAAATAACTCCTTCCCTCTCCATCTTGGTCAAAATCACAGCCCCCATAGCCAAAGAAATATCGACCTCCATTGTTGATCCAAGGAAAACCTCAAGAATCATTGTTTAGGTTCTAACATTCAAGGTAAGCATATTAATCCTATCTAATTTATATATTCATGTAACCATAATTATGATGGATCATTAGGGTTTAACACTTTTGTAACTAATGAGGATACGATCATGCTAGTGTGTTTGTGGTCTAATTAGGATCATAATGGTGCAATCGGTTAGGTATAAAATACGTTAGATCATGATTTAGGTTATGGCAGATTTTTGGGTCGTGTTCAACGACTGTTATCTTGGTGATAAAAAGAATATTGATATGTTTCTTGAGTCTATGAATAAGCCAAAAGAGTCTACTTTCCAGAAAATCTAGCCTCAAAAAGGTCGGTAAGTCATTCATGGAATTAAGCTTAGCCCTTCTACAGTAGTTAAATTCCATATGTCTATTGATAATCCTGTGAAAATTAGCCTCTGAAAGCATGTCTAAGTATGGTAGTTATTTTCTCTCTTCATGTTGATGAGGAACTTTATCTTCATTGATGAAGCATCTTTGGCTGGATCTGTACCAGCACAACAAAGGAGATTCTCCTGTAAACACCACAATTAATCACCACAAATACACTTTCAATTATTCAAACTGCCTGTCCATTCAAAGGATGATTTATGATACGTGGGCGATGGAGATGGAACATTATCTTGAGTATATAGATAATGAGGTTTGGAAAGTAATTCAGAATGGAAACTCGAAGAAGCGTGTCACCAAAGGCAAGGATGGTGTTTACAGGGTACTTCCTCCAACCACACAGGCAGAACAGGTTGCTGATGAAAAAGAAAGGAAACAGACATTACTGCTAATGGCTGTTCCAAAAGATCATCTCAGACGTTTTCATGGCATGGATGATGCCAAAGAGATCTGGGCAGCTATCAAGACAAGGTTTGGTGGAAATGCAAACTCAAAGAAAATGCAAAAAGCTGTTTTAAAACAACAGTTTGAAGCATTTACTATATCTTCTAAGGATATAGTTTGGAGAATGGTTGATAGTTTCAAAAACTTCTAATCAAGTTGGATGCCCCCCCCCCCCCTCCCCCCCCCCCCCACCCCCCCCCACCCCCATTGGTGCTTGTGTGTCAGATGAAGATGCAAATCACAAGTTCTTGAGGTTCCCTTTCCTCTGCGTGGGCAGTTTAGTATGACTATGAGAACAAGATGGGAATATTGACACACTGTCAATAGATGATTTATACAATAATCTGAGTGTCTTTGAACAAGACATTCAAAAGACATCATCTTCTTCTCTCACAATCTGACTATGTGGTTTTCTAACACAAGCTAAAGCCTCATCAGCAAGCATAAGGCCACATCAACTCAGGAGAATAGTTCTTATACCACTTCCTCTTCCAAAGCAACACCAACTGCTACTCCTGGTCTTGCTGATGAAGTTATCCATTCTTTTCTAGCCACAAATGCTGATGATGTGGATTTGATACATGAAGACCTAGATCAAATTGATGATCTGGATTTGGAAGAGATGGATATAAATTGGCAAATTGCTATGACTGCCATCAAGTCTAAAGGAAGTTCTATATGAAGAAAGGTAGAAGTGCCAAGAGTGGATGGGAAAAATGCATGTGTCATTTGATAAGAGATTATGGTTGAGTGTTTCAATTGTAACAATACTTGGACATTTTTGCTAGGGAGTGCAAGTTTAAAGGTAAATAGATGGAAGCAGGCAGGAAGCAGTAGAGGTCAAGATTTCAAAGCCAAGTGTGAACTGAAAAGGAGGCTTTGATGACCATTGATGAGGTCAAACAATTGGGTAGAACAGTACTTACAGATGAGAAATCATCATGCTCTAATGGCTTTCACTGTCAATAATGAGGTATCAATGTGCTCTAAATTATGTTTAGATTCATATAATGCTCTTCAAGCTAAGTATGATGAATTAAATATGAATTTGGTGACAGAAAGCTGCCTTAAATTGCCCATATGATAGGTCTTAAGAAAAGTAGAAGCTAAGCTTAATGCTCCCCACAAAACACCAAATTTCCTTAAATGAAAAATTACTCTTTCAAGCTGATCAAATTTTTGAAAAAAGATGAAAAGTTGAAAAGTATAGAAGAATAGGAATGAAAGCTGATCAAGATAAAGTTGCTTTACAAAAATTGTTGATTCTTTGGTTTGCATCCTCTAAACATCTTTGGAAGCTTATTGATTGTGGTGATGAGATCAACTGTTAAGCTTAACCACACAACAACACAACCCATCCCACCCCAAACAAACACACACAACACAACAAACACACACAATTTTTTTTTTTTATTTTTTTTTTTCCCCAAAAATTTTTATTTACTCCCCATTAAAAGTTTTTTTTTTTTTTTTTTACGGTTAGGATATAGCTTAAAATCTATATGCTGAGGTCCTAAGTTTGAGGAAGAGATGGATCGAGGTATTTTGCCAGTTAGGAACTGATCAGGATATCTATGGACATTCACTGTACAGCAGATTTAAACAGTAGAGAATAAAGGTGTCCCCCATCTCTTTGTGGTGACTATCCCCTAGGGAAACATGGAGGACATAGGATGATTCTTGTAGAGTATGGCTTTTATGGACCTCAACCTCAATCTATAGTCCTACAGTGTCTAATGCTAGCTCCATTAGTTTCTCCATCTGTCCATTCTAATGACTTGTTGGGGATTGGGAATACTGGGGTTGGTGTTAGTTCGATCACTACTCAACCTGTCACTCCAAAACAGTTGTTGGGGAGAAGGAACTGAATCTGACCATTCAGTCAATGATGACCCTGTTTTCACCCAAAAGACTCAACCACAAGTGCCTGAACCCCAACAAACTATTGACCCTAGTTGTGCACAGCATGTAAAAATCCTAGCAACAATTAGAAAACAACCATCTATTCACCCTAAGTCTAAATATTTGTATGTGTCTCCTACACTATTCCTTCAAATAATAGACTCAAAATTGGAATTCCATAGATGGAAAGGGAATTAGGGTGCAGGCTATTCTTTTTGAAGCAAAATCATGTTTTGTGTGTGGAAGTCTCCCCCCCACCCCCCCCACCCCCCCCCCCCCCCCCCCCCCCCCCACCCCCCCCCCCCCCCCCCCACACCCTCCCCCCCCCCGTAGTCATTGATTAAGGATTTGTAACTATTATTGAGAAAAAGATGGCAACGGAAGTGCTTTATCAGAGCTAAAGGGTAATTTCATGGCCAAAAAGTAGGCAAATGCTACACCAGGCCCTGGACTAACTTAAACAGGGTGAATAAAAGCAAATCAAGTCACTCCCAGACCTGTACAACTAAAATAACATTAGACCAATTTTGTACTGCTAGCAGAATGATAAAACTGGTAGGGTAAATTGTTAATATGCAAGCAAAATGTTAGTTCTGGTCGTTTGCATGTTAGTTCTGGCACTCATATTAAGTCTGGTACTTCTAGTTTTAATACTGGCAAGCAACATGTTAATTCTGGTAGCATGTATGTTAATTCTGGTTATACAACTTAAGTTTGGTTAGTTTAGAGTTAATTCTGGCAAGACATGTTACTTCTGGTAGCATGTTGGTTAATTCTGGTACTACAAATATGTCTGGGTAGTTCTAGAGTTATATAATGGCAAACAAATTGCTAATTCTGGTAGAGTGCCTGTTAATACTGCCTAGAATAACTAGACCAGTATTATCTAAACCGACTTACAGGTGACATTTTAAAAAGTCCAAAGGTACATGTTGTTCAAACAAAGATCACCTGAAAATTAGACCTTGACAAAGAATACAGCATAACAAAGTCAAATAATTATGCTGTTAGGGCAAAATGGGTACTGCTGTTAAGACCTCAGCAGGTTGTGTTTGGAGAAAACAACAACCACTTCTCCGATACCAATAGTGGGTCCAACCCCGGATTCAAATAGTTAATGTTTCTCAAGGTCCACAAGCAGACCAAGCCTGTGAAGGCTTGGGTCCCAATGAGAAAAACTAATCTCTGTTTGTATGTGCAGGATATCCACTGAAGCATATGGGCTTAGAGGAATTTTTGATAGTGGATGTTGGGCACAATGGACTGGTAACAGGGCACATCTTAAGATTATCTGTCGAATTAAACAAAGTGGGATCTGTACTTTTGAGGAAGTAAAGGAAGTATAAGTGGTAAGGTACTATTAGTTTAGGAATTTTTAGTTTTTGATGTTGTGGAACTTTTGTGAAAGAACTTGGACATTTTAACTTATTCTCCATATCTTCAGATATGTGATAAAAGCTAAATGTACTTTTTACTAAAAAAGAATGTTTAGTGTGTCTATGACTTCAGATGCCTGATGGAAAATCAGGTTCTTCTTAAAGTTCCTAGGCAACACAAAAGTATTACTTTTGATATGAAAACTGTTTGATTGCTTCAAAAGGATACACTTGTTATTAGCATATAAGCTCATTAATGAAGCTAAATTGTGGCTCCCCCCCCCCCCCCCCCCCCCCCCCCCCCCCCCCCCCCCCCCCCCCCCCCCCCCCCCCCCCCCCCCCCCCCCCCCCACCCCCCCCCCCCCCCCCCCCCCCCCCCCCCCCCGCCCCCCCCCCCCCCCCCCCCCCCCCCCCCCCCCCCCCCCCCCCCCCCCCCCCCCCCCCCCCCCCCCCCCCCCCCCCCCCCCCCCCCCCCCCCCCCCCCCACCCCCCCCCCCCCCCCCCCCCCCCCACCCCCCCCCCCCCCCCCCCCCCCCCCCCCCCCACCCCACCCCCCCCCCCCCCCCCCCCCCCCCCCCCCCCCCCCCCCCCCCCCCCCCCCCCCCCCCCCCCCCCCCCCCCCCCCCCCCCCCCCCCCCCCCCCCCCCCCCCCCCCCCCACCCCCCCCCTCAGGAGGTTAGGTCACCTTAATCAAAAATTTAAATAAACTTGTAAAGGATAATCTAGTTAGAGGTTACCTTCAAGAGTTTCAAAAATTGACCACACTTGTGTTGCTTGTCAGAAGGGAAAGCAACACAAGGCCTCCTGTAAGACAAAGATGGATAGATATGTGACCCACCCATTACATACCTTGCACATGGATTTATTTGGACCAACTTCTGTGAGGAGTATCAACCATGCAAGTTACTGTCTAGTGATTACTGATGACTGTTCAAGGTTCTGTTGGGTTTTCTTTCTAGCCAAAAAGGATGAGGAAAGTGCATTTCTTAGACTTTATACAAACACAAATAGATAGAAAACAACTTAATCTCAAAAAAGTTTTAAAATCATTAGATCAGATAATGGGACTGAATTTAAAAACAGGGGTATGCTTGAGTTCTGTGGGGAAAGGGTATAACAAGGAGTTTTGTAATGCAAAATCCTCACGCAAAATGGGGTTGTGAGAGAATGAATAGGACCTTATAGAGGCTGCTAGGACTATGCTAGTTGATCACTCTTGCTACACTTTATGGGAGAAGCAGTTCAATATGCTTGCTATACCTTCAACAAGTACGGGTGACAAAGCCTCAAAACCAAAACACCTTATGAGCTCTTGTTTGCACAAACCATCCTTAAGCTAATAAGACCATTTGGTGCCATGTGAGACATTCTCTATACTTCTTAGCCACTAGGAAGGTTTGATGGAAAGTCTGATGAGGGTTATCTTGTTGGTTACTCTGTGATCAGTAAAGCCTTTAGGGTTTAGAACTTAGTCACAAAGAAATGGGGAACGTAAATCTTATGTAACTTTTAGAGGAAAAAAAGCAATGTGTGCAGGGCTTAGGACAATTGGTGGATGTTTGACATAGACTATTTACATGGACTCTAAGAACTATATACCTGTATCTTGCAAAATCAAGTAACATCCATGCAGGTTCAAATGAGGTCGTGGACATTGATGTGCAGATGAGAGGCTGATGAACCTCCTTGTGGTTTTTCTACTTCTAGACAGCAGCTGGTTATGAACCACAATGCCTACAAAAGAACGGTCTCTCATTAGAGCCATCTTCTATCCATATCAAGTATGCTGATGATCATTATGGTCTTTGAAAAGAGCTGTGCACTGGGCTTATGAAGCATTTGGACCAGTACTACAAAACACTACAGTATGATAATGTTAATACTGGTAGTGGTAATCTTAATACTGGTATGAGGCAAGTTTTCTAGTCAGATAGAGGCTGTAGCCTAGTGCTCATAATGTAGAAGAGTCTTCTCTGATGGATGATGATGATGAGATGCCTTGAAATTAGGATTTATGATAATTCTTGGAAGGTATTTTTGGAACAAGCTTCTTATGATGATGATGGGGTTATTTACTGATTTCAACAATCTCCTGATGAGGTAGATGTCTAACCAACCCACCTGAGGATTCACAATGCTCATCCTCAAAGTCAAATCCTTGGATGAGCCACAATACACTTGTTCAGACTAGAAGCTCTCTCAAGAAAATCACTGAGATTCATTGCTCTAGTGAGCTAATTCAAGACACCAAAAGAAGCAATCATAAGATCAACAACACTGTTTTTGCTTCGCTTTCTATCTCAGTTTGAACCACGAAAAGTGACAGAAGCCTTGAAGATGGAAGCTGGGTGGAAGTATGCAAGAAGAATGTTTGACAGTTCAAGCTGTCAAACAAGTATGGGTTTTGGTTGATTATACCCATGGTGCTTAGGTGATAGGTACTAATGGGTTTACAGATACAAGAAGGATGAAGAGAGGTGTAGTTGTCAGAAACAAGCCGGCTAGTGGCTCAAGGGTCTATAGACTTAGAAGAAGGGATTGACCTATGATGAGGTTTTTTGCACCTGTAGCAAGATTGAGCTATCAGGTTGTTTTGGCCTTTGCCTCATTTATGGGGTTCAAGTCTATCAAATGGATGTCAAGAGTGCTTTTCTGTATGGCACTATTGATGAAGAAGTCTATGTCTCACAACTCCTGGTTTTGTTGATCCTGACCATCCTACAAAAGTGTACAAGGTGGTCAAAGCTTTGTATGGATTGCACCAAGCCCCTAGAGCTTGGTATGCTACTTTGTCAACATTCCTAGAGAAGCATGGATACAAGAGGGGCACTATTGACAAGACTTTATTCATTAGAAGAAACAAGAAGGATATCATGTTGGTTCAAGTGTATGTAGATGATATCATTTTTGGATCTACCAACAAGTCTTGGTGTGCTGACTTTGAAGCTTTGATGCAAAGCCGATTTCAAATGAGCTCCATGGGTGAACTTACATTTTTCTTAGGTCTTCAAGTCAAACAGAACAAGGACGGCAAATCTTCATTCTCAGGACAAGTTGTAGCGACATGCTTCAAGAAGTTTGATCTGTGAATGTCAAAGCTTTGCCATCATCATGGGGAAACCCAAGTTGAATCCTTAACAAAAGATGAGAAGCTTTTGTTATAGATGTACACTTGTACGATTATGATTAGGTTCTCTCATGTACTTAATGCCTTCTAGACCTGATATTATGTATGCAGTAGGTGTTTGTTCATTTCTCAGGTACTCCAAGACTTCTCATCTCTATGCTGTATAAGAGCTCTTCAAAGTACCTCAAGCGCAAACCCAACTTGGGATTTTTGGTATCCTAGGATCTCACCCTTGATTTGGAAGATTCTCTGATTAGTGACTATGGTGGTTCCAACTTGACAGGAAATCCACATCAGGTGGTTTGTCAATTTCTTGGTCAAAGAAGTATCTCATGGCAATGCAAGAAAAGACTATTGTAGCCACGTCAACAACTGAAGCTGAATTTGTGGCTGCTGCACATTGCTGTGGAACAAGTGTTGTGGGTTCAAATCAAATGTGGACTTTGGTTTCATAAAACTTTTCATGATACAAAATCCACTTGATAATGAAAGCACAATTTGCATTGTGACGAACACTGTCTATCATTCCAAGACACCAAACACATTGAGAATCGAATCACTTCTCAGAGGCTTGTTATGAGAAGAAGTCATAAGTGTGGAGAAAGAAAATTCACACAGATTTAATGTAGTGACTTGTTGACCAAAAACCATTGATGGGACCCGGTCAATTACGTGGTATGTAGCATTGGTAATGATCAAACCCGTAAGCTACATTTAAGGGGAGGAAAAGGTGTAAATTTTATAATGTTTTAATTAAAGTTCAATTTAGGTTAATCCTGGTAGTCTTGGAGAAGTAATCCTGGTAGTATTAGGTAGAATTAATTCTACGTAGTATAATTTTAGGTTAGTTCTGATAGACATTTAGTAATTAGATCTGGGTAGCCTAGTATTAAGTGTTATTCTGTAGTTATCCTAGGTTAATTTGTGAGTCTAAGTTAGATTTAGATTGTCTTTATTGTTAGGATAACTTTGCAGGTACTACTTGGTGTTGAATGAGTGAAGCAAGATCAAACTTGGGCATGGAAAAGGAAAAAAAAAAGTGCCAGGGGTCACTTGCTTAATTGGATCAATTGGTGGTAAGTAATGATGGTTGTGGTCTACTTGCGTGGAAATTTTATTAAAACTGGTTGAAAATATGTTAAGTCTGATGAGTTACTATTAATACTGGTTGACTATTTTAAGTCTGGTAGTACAAGTTTTAAGTCTGGTAGCTTTCACTTAATACTGTTTGAAATAAAATCAATTTTATTTTATTCAAACATAACCGTTGATAGTTTTTTTAGCGCTGAAACGGCTGATAGAGTACTTATATAGGGATTAATGTAATTTCTCTTTTCATCCTTATACTATTTCACCCTATTATTTTTCCAAAAGCAATCGTTAAAATTTCTTTCACTACCAGACCTAATCTGTCAAACGTCACATCACCAGTACTAATTTTTAAAAGATTCAAATATTTTCACCAAGTGTTCCAATGGCGCAACTCAAGTATTGCGATAAGCACAACCAAGTGGGTTTCTTATTCAAACCCACTGAGAGTGCTGGGTACACAGAGATAGTGGATTTCCTCAGAAGATCAAAATTGAGGTATGCTCTCACTCACAATCCAATGTCTATGATTTTCTTGTCATGCAGTTTTGCGCTGACTGCAACTGCTAGAACACTTCCCCCAGATGGGGACTCACAATTAATGAAACAATAGATACCATTGAATCAATTTACTGAGAGTGTTAGGAGGGCAACTCCAAATTAGCAGATGCTTCAGGGGATGCATATGTTGCAAATGAAGGATTTTTGCAGGATTGCAAAATTATTGGGTATTTAAATGACAGAACTTTTACATTTTGGAAAAGTTCACTTTACACCCAATGGAGAATTTATCCATCATATTCTTCACTGTCTAAGCTCCAAAGTGGAGGATGGGATCAGTTTGGTAGCAACATCGCCATTGCTTTGATCTGTCTTTCACGGAAGAGACTTTAACTTTTCAAAACTTATCTTTGAGGTATGATCTCAAATTTAAAATGGAATCCATAGTTTTTAATGTACCACTCGTTTTCTTCAAATGTTTTGAATGTTCAAACTGAAAACAAAAACCTTTTTCCTGTATCTTAACCAAAAGATTTTTTGGAAATATGAAAAGAGGTTTTCAAGGTTACTAGACCATTGTTGCTGTTATGCTATCCATTGATCAGGTCAACCCTCAACCAAGTGCTGATTCCAACAACCATCTCAGTCTATTACCAGCTACTCATCATTCATGTATAAATACCACAAACCACCTCCCCACTGTAAAAACTCACTCTGTACAACCACCTCCTCACAACCATAAGTGTACAACCAACAGCTATAAAACCCTCCAACTCAACCTGTACAAACAACATCACCTCCACCAGTCTCTAGCATTCCTGACATTCAACCAACTCTGCCACCATCTCCTCAAATACCATCACCTTCATTTCATGATACAGAAGGTCCATCATTTGAACCTTCTTATAAACATGTCTACCACCTTACATGAAAACTGAGATAAGGCATCTATATATAGTGAAGAAGTGAACAACTTAGGAAAACTGATGGATATTGTACTAGGTGGAGTCAAGAGTAAAAATCTTTAGAAATGGAATGATGTGAAAACTAGCAGCTCTTGGACAGCAATTTGCCAGTGATAGAGAGTCCAAAAAAAGCTAGAAAACAAGTTGAGGAAGAAGAGGAAAGTAAAGAAACTAAGGATGCAGAGGATCAGGATCAAGAAGTTCCTTTTGAAACAGATCAAGGTGATACATTTGTTACTCCTGAAAAGAGCAAGGGTTCAGGGGAGGCTCAAGAAGAACAAATAAGTCCTTCCACTTTAGAGGCTGCACAGATCTTAACAAATGTAGCTTCAGAAGGGTTTAAGGGATCACAAGCACCTCTTGGTAGCAAGATTTACAAAAGAAAATCAAAGTCTACAAAAACTCCTACAAAATTCTTCATTTTGAAGAACTCTGATTTAGTCAAGTTAAATACTGCTCAAGTTAATACTGCTCAAAGTTAATACTGTGAACTTAAACCTGATAGTACACCTTCAGCTCAATGTTTTTAAATATGATCGAAGTTAATGCTGCGGAGGTTAATCTGTGAAGTTCGTGCTGCTGAAGTTAATACGGTGAGGGCAGAAGGGTTAAAGGAGAAAAGGAAAGGAGCAATGACTGAAAGAGGACCCTCAAGCTGGAGTTCAAGCATCAAAGACAATCCAAAAGAGCTTCAAGAGTTAGCAGATTTAGAGGAAGCTAAAAGAGTGCAAGGCTGAAATGATGTTGAAACACAAAGACATAATTGATCTTGATGCACTTTAGTTCTAGAAGATTGGTTAAGAGCAAGAGGAAGAAGCTGCAGAGAAGCACATGCAACTGAATTTTTGACTACATTCAAGCAAGATTAAATGCCAGATCAGATTTCGCTGAAAAGAATTCAAAAGAAGGAATGGGGAGATATTCTATTGAGGAAAGAGCAAAGTTCTTACATGACACAATTGCTGCCCAATGAAGTTTCATGCAAGACAAAGGAGTGCTATTTCAGAAAACAAGCCCACCAACAATATCTCAGCTTAGAAATCAGTGATATTATTGAAACATGTCGCAAAAACAAAGAAGGCATGTGAGTTAAAGTCTAAGTCATTGAGGAGATTCAAGTATGTATGGAGATAATCAAGAAGCAAGTATCTGACTTTGTGGCTATTGGATCGGAAGAAGAATGAGAGAGCAATTAAAAACGATTAATGAGGAAAGATGCTGATAAAGAGGAAAGAAAAGAAGGATGATCTGTTCCTAGAGGAAGTTCAAAGGAAGAAGGAGCAAAGAAAGGAAGTTAGGGCTCAAGGAGGGAAGTTAAAAGCAAAAAGGAGAAAGCATGGCTATAGTCTCACTAAGAGAAGATGATGATCTGAAGATATGCTTACATATGCTCCTGATGAGGACAAAGTGGTTGATGTAGAGGTTTAATACAACATTTCCCTTATTTAATGGCAATTCATTTTTCCTTACAAAACATAAACCTCAACATGATCAAACCAACGATGAGATATTTCTGAATTAAGGTAACAAGAGTAATGTCATCAGAGATTCTTCGCACCTTAAAATGGAGTTTATCGATTTTGGACAGAGAAGATTTGAAGTTATTTATTTGAGCTAATCATGGAAGATATAAAGATAGGCTTCCTGAAGGATTTGACTGGATGCTTTGGGGAGATCGATGATTATGTTTAATCAAGGTGATCGGACTGATCTTTTGGGATACACAGCAAGACTGGGAAGCTTATCAGTGGAAACTTCATTAGTTCTCAGAGTAATTTACTATAATGAAAGTACTGGACTTGTGTTCATATGCTTGTGGAAAGCAAATATCCTCGGACAAAGGAAAAGTACTTTCACAAATGCTGGAATTGAAGCTAGAACTGAAGAAGAAAAGTTTATGGCTTTGGAGTGATAAGTTTGGAGACACCAATTGGATGAATTGGAAGATTCTAATGATGAAGACACATCACATCTCTCATGTTGATGAAGAAAGGGGTTTGAGTGTTGGCTATAGAACCACACAAAAATTGGTACCTTGTTTCACCATGTTAAGCATAAGAACTAACTAGTCCAAAGAGCAAACGGCTGTTGGTAGAAGACTATCAAATCGTTCCATGGTGACAATTTACAAAAGTGTAGGGTCTTCTATTCACATAGAATTTATACTAAAGAATGACTGCCCTGAGCAATCGGCTACGGTAAAGGATATCAAAATCCGTTGATGGCTGTTAGGGTTTGCCAAAAATCATATGGTATTCATCCTCACCAAGGTTTCAAGTTCTGAGAGTTGAAATGGTTTTCTAGATTGGTCCTGGACATGCACTTTCTGTGGGCCAAAGAACTGCCTTACTCCAGAGTTAATGGCTAACTGGTAAAGAGACATCTAAATCCATTACATTTTTCAATGATTCACCTCTCCCACCCCACAGAGTTAACACACATGAAGTGATGAGAATAGACTGAAAATTTATGTTATGATTGTACAACATTGTCAAGGTTCGCTGATACAAGAGTAAAGATAGTTTTGTCAAGATTTGAAGACATAATGACTTATTATTTTGAAGACAGTAAGTTTAGAACAATCCTCTAAACCCAAGATGAAGCTTAAAGTGTTAAAGATCATGAATATTCTGATGGAACTTGAGAGTTAATGCATGAAGATCAAGTTAGGGGAGGATTGTTAGGAAAAATATTGTAACGGACTTAATACTGTTAGTATTAAAGTTAAGTCTGTTAGTTATAGTTAGTACTGATAAGGATAGTTAGTACTGTTAATTATAAGTTAGAGTCTGGTAGAGCAAGTTAGTCTGCCAGCTTTTAACTTAGGTCTGGCTGTATTAAGTTAATACTGTTTTTGTCAAATAGTTTAAGTTGGTTGGTTAATTATAGTAATAGTTATCTCTTAGCGTTGATCTAGGAAGAGATAAGCATTATCTCTTAACGCGTTTAGGGTTCCTTAAGCTTATAAAAGGATACGTAGTTTAGTATTGTTAAAACACATCGGTTGATTGAGCATTCACAATCAAATAGTAATAGTAATAGTATTTTTAGCTTATTGTTCTTGTGTTCATCTTGGTATAGATATTGATATTCCGCATCAATATTTGTATTCACGGTTATTGTCTCTCATAGTTTCTTTGGATTTATCTAAAGGATTTAAGTCGTGTAAGGTTCATTTTGATTCCTTGTTGATAAGGACTACACTAAATTTGTAAAAGTGGAATTATAGGGGGATTAGGATACCATTTAGATATATTAGAAGAAACCTAGTTCACAAATAACTCCCTCCCTCTCCATCTTGGTCGAAATCACAGCCCCCATAGCCAAAGAAATATCGACCTCTATTTTTTATCCAAGGAAAACCTCAAGAATCGTTGTTTAGGTTCTAGCATTCAAGGTAAGCATGTTAATCCTATCTAATTTATATATTCATGTAACATTTAATGTGATGGATCTAGGGTTTATAAAAAATACAGAAAATAAAGGAACATTAATGATATAATAATGATTAGGGTTAGTCTAGGGTTATGATCATGCATGTTTCATGTTAGGGTTTTTGTTAGATCTTTCTTTAGGGTGAGCAAAATTTAAGGTTGTGTTCACGAGTGAATATCTCCATGATGGTAATAGGATTTTGAGTGTTTCTAGACTCTAAACAGTAGCTCATTGAATGTACTTTTCAAAAAGTCCAGCCTCGATTGATTTTGAGTTCTGGAGTTAGTCAAATGGTCATTGCAAGAAAAGTTGTCAAAACATTAAATACGGGTCAAATTTAGGTCAGAATTAGAGAGGTAAAACCCCTATTTAAAATTCGAATTAATGTTAGCCAAAACACAGAAGTTAATTTTTATATGTATATTAACTTCCCTAAGAAAATTAGCCTCTAATTAGTTGCAATTATATCTGAATTGGGACAGTTTTGAAGTTTGATTTTATTTGGGATAGTTACACATGTAATGGATACTTGAGAATCACAAGGTAGTTAGTAAACTCATAAATGAGCTTAGATGATTTTTGGTATAATTTATAAAGGTCAGCAAGTATGGGTTTTAAGTTGGTTAAGACACGCTAAAATTCTGCATTTTTAGATAAATTGTAGTTAACTAGTATAATGTGTTAACAAGATGGTTAAAGGTTGGCATTGGTGTCAGGCAACCCTGATGGTTAATCAACCCCTTATACATTCATCATATGAGTGTTACATGGACTTGAGCTTTTAACTTGGTCGCGTGTAACATGTTTGTGTTTGTATTATGTAGCTTGTGTTGATATTGTTTGGAAGTTGCTTGTGCATCAGGTGAGTTTCATAGCCCCTCTTTTCTTATGATTTAGTCGGGTGGAAAATGATGCATAAGTGTTTAGAATGTGTTGATTATTGTGTTTATGTGTTGGCAAAGAGGCATGGACTATATGTGGACTTTGTATGTTGTGTGCTACATGTTTTGTGATGTGATATTGAGAATTGCGAACTAAGTCAGGGGGGATCACCTGCGGGTATCCATGGCCTGTTTAGTGGATGGTACTATGGCCTAGCGAGCAGGAAGGTTACTTTGGGTGTATCCATGGCCTGGGCTAAGGGGGTAACCACAGGGACCTAGGTACGATATGAGACGCCTTATGGTCGTTTGCTGGGTATTTGTGTGATTGATTGGATTTGCATGTTAGCCTGTATGATAGTTCATTTATTGTCCTGCAATGTTTTCTTTATTATCATAGTAATTTACAGTTGGATTTGATTATCGTGTCTTAAACCTATGACTCTCACCAACATTATGTTGACGTTTTAAGCATCATTTTTAGGTAATCTTCTTGAGGATAAGGAAGTTAGGAGGAGTGGCTAGTGAGACCATAGGCATTGCATGCGGAGTCTAAGTCCTAGAGTTTTTTTTAGCATTTGAATTGTTTGCTATTTGATTGTTTATTGGATGTTTATACTTTTGGATTATGTTTCCTTGTGGTATGATTTTGCTATCGTAATGCAAGACTCCTTTATCTTATGTTAGATATTGTCATGACACATTGTGTCTCATTTGTTTATCTATTTCATTTAGTTCTCTCTGTTGTTGACACCATTGTGTTGTGATGATATCCATGATGTTATGCCTCGTGTTTCCGCCTAGGCGGGGTGTGACATACTGCTAGGCCAAATTCAGCAGTAGTTAATGTTGTTAGGGCAAATTAGGTTAATGCTGTTAAGGCCTCAACATGTTAGGTTTGGAGACCTACCAAACTTAATAGTGCATCAATTACTTTGAAGAAACATAATTATGTTGATGCACGAGGCAAATCTAAGTCAGTGATGGCTTAGGTCCCTAAAGGAAACTAATTTCCTTATTTTTATGTGCAGGGTCATCCACAAAAAGAAGATCAAGGCTATGTTGACAGTGGATGCTCAAGGCACATGACAGGGAACATGTCCTATCTCTCAGACTTTAAGGAATTTGATGGAGGATATGTTACCTTTGGGGGAGGAGCCAAAGGAGGGAAAATTACTAGTAAAGGAACTCTTAAAACTGGTAAGCTTGATTTTGAGGATGTGTACTTTGTCAAGGAGTTATAGTTTTTTATCCTTTTAGTGTTTCTTGATTGTGTGACAAAAAGAACATTGCTCATTTTACTGACACTGGGATCTTTTGGTTCTGTCTCCTGACGTTAAGTTAACTGATGAAAGTAGGTTTTACTTAAAGTTCTAAGACAAGAACAATATGTACAATGTTGATTGAAGAAATATTGTCCCTAAAGAAAGTTTTACTAGTCTTGTTGCAAGATCACACTTGATGAATTCAATGTATGGCATAGGGAGGATTAGGGTTCATGTAAATTTTAAAACTATTAATAAATTATGTTTAAAAGGAAAAATTTTATGAGAGTTTTCACCTACAAAACGTTTTGAAATGACCAAACTTGTGTTGCTTGCTTAAGGGAAGCACACAAAGCATCTTGTATGTCCAAGATTCAAAACGCTATTTCTCAGCCTTTAATTCATGTTGGCATATGACTTGTTTGGTCCAATTTTGTGAAGCAGCGTAATGCAATAAGAAATATTGTCTAGTTGTCATGATGATTATAGCAGATTTAACTGGGTTTTCTTTTCTAGCATCTAAGAATGAGGACTAGTGGATTCTTAAGAGATTTTTAATGAGATAGAAAATCTAGTTGATAAGAAAGTAAAGATTATCAGATGTGATAATGGAACATAGTTCAAGAATAGAGTTATGAGTGAATTTTGTGAAAAGAAAGGCATTAAGAAGGAATTTAATGTAGCTAGAACTCCTCAGCAAAATGGTGTTGCTGAAAGGAGAAACAAGATACTAACTGAGGTTGCTAGAACTATGTTAGCTGACTCTAAGTTACCTACTACATTCTGGGCTAAAGTAGTTAATACTGCTTGCTATGTGCAGAATAGGATATTAGTAGTTAGGCTTTATAACAAGACCCCTTATGAACTGTTTAGAGGTAGAACACCTGCTCTAAGCTTCATGAGACCATTTGGGTGTCATGTTACCATTCTTAATACCTTAGATTATTTAGGCAAGTTTGATGGAAAGTCAGATGAAGGCTTCTTTGTTGGATACTCATTAAATAGTAAGGCTTTTAGGGTATACAACATTAGAACCAGGAAAGTAAAAGAAAGTTTGCATATTAGGTTCTTGGTGGATAAGCCTATTATTGCAGGTGATGGACCAAAGTGGCTGATTGATATTGATGTTCTAACAAAATTAATGAATTATGTGCCAGTTGTTACAAGTACAAACTCTAATGATCTTGTAGGTACAGAAGAAAGTATTGGTGTAGGTCTTTTAAGCAAGGAGACAGGTCTAGCCAAGGACTACAATTTTTGATGCCATGTAGATAGCACGGTTCACTATTTGATTCTTTTTTTAAAGAATAATAGTAATGATGAACCAAAACCTTCTAGCGTAATGCTGGATAAGTATGATGATGAAAGGTAGTGAATAAGAAAGTGGGAATTGATGATCTAAGAGAAAACCTAAAAATAGTACTAAAGTATTAATACTGTTTTAGGTTTGACCAAAGTATTATACTGCCAGTACAAATGATAAATATGGTAGTCTAAATATTAATATTGTTAGTCTAACAGTTACTACTGCTCTACTTAAAGCCACACATGCTAATTTCTTTGGTGATGGAACAGAAATAGATATGAGCAACATTTCTGCCACATATCTAGTTCCTTCTACTTCAAATTCAAGAGAAGAATCCATAAAGAATCATTCACTTGGTTCATGTGATGGTGATGCCCCCCCAGCCTACAGTCTTATGTCACGACAGGGAGACTGACAAAAGGTTACAAAATGAACAAGGGTTATTAGTGCCTGTTTATGAAGGGAAAACTCATGAAAGACTTAATACTTGTTGTTTGTTGTTTTCCTATATCCCAGGAAGAGCCCAAAAAGGTAATCCAAGCATTAAAAGAACTAAGCTGGATAGAAGCTATGCAAGAAGAACTTCTATAGTTCAAGTTATAACTAGTTTGGATCTTGGTGGATTTACCACATGGCAAAAGAGCCATTGGTACTAAATGGGTGTACAAAAACAAGAAAGATGAAAGAGGTATTTTAATTAGAAATAAGGCAAGGCTGGTTGCACAGGGTTACACTCAAGAAGAGGGAATAGATTATGATGAGGTTTTTGCTCTAGTTGCTAGGATTAAAGCAATTAGGCTGTTCTTAGCCTATGCCTCATTCAAAGACTTTGTAGTATACCAGATAGATGTAAAGAGTGCATTTCTGTATGGCAAGATTGAAGATGAAGTTTATGTATGTCAACCTCCAGGGTTTGAAGATCCAGAGTTCCCTGACAAAGTTTATAAGGTAGAAAAGGCATTATATGGTCTACATCAAGCTCCTAGAGCTTGGTATGAGACTTTATCTACCTATTTACTGGACAATAGATTTCAGAGAGGTCAAATAGATAAGACTTTGTTCATTAAAAGAGTCAAAAGTAATATTCTACTAGTTCAAGTATATGTTGATGATATCATTTTTGGATCTACTAAAAAGAAGTTATTCACTGAGTTTGAGATATTGATGTACAGGAAGTTTCAGATGAGTTCTATGGGTGAGCTAACTTTCTTTTTAGGACTACAAGTGACACAAAAAGATGACAGGATTTTCATCAGTCAAGACAAGTATGTGGATGAAATCTTGAAGAAGTTTGGTTTTTTAACTGTGAAGACAGCAAGCATACCCATGGAGACTTCAAAGCCATTGCTTAAGGATGCAGAAGCTAAAGATGTTGATGTTAACTTATATAGATCAATGATTGGCTCATTGATGTATTTAACATCTTCAAGGCCTGATATAATGTTTTTTGTATGTGCTTATGCAATATTCCAAGTCACACCTAAAGTTTTACATCTTCATGCTGTGAAAAGAATCTTTAGATACTTGAAGGGTCAACCTAAATTGGGCCTTTGGTATCCTAAGGACTCACCATTTGATTTGGAAGCTTATTCTGATAGTGACTATGCTGGTGCAAGTTTAGATAGGAAATCCACAACAGGAGGTTGTCAATTTCTTTAAAGCAGATTGATTTCATGGCAATACAAGAAGCAAACTGTAGTTTCCAACTCTACTAATAAAGCGAAATATGTGGCTGCTGCTAGTTGTTGTGGACAAGTACTCTAGATTCAAAATTAAATGCTGGATTATGGATACAATTTCATGAATACTAAGATTTTCATTGACAATGAACGCACCATCTGCATTGTTAAGAATCCAGTGTTTCACTCAAAGACTAAGCACATTGAGATTAGACATCACTTTATCAGAGAATCTAATGAGAAGAAGCTTATTCAGATGATAAAGATTCACACAGATTATAGTGTTGTAGATTTGCTCACAAAAGCATTTGATGTTGGCAGATTTCAGTATCTGATTGCAAGTATAGGAATGCTTAACCTCTGAAGTATTGATTGAGAGGAGGTTAATTGAGTTTATATGTAGCGGATTATGCATAAATGATGCTTTAAATGGAATGGAACAACAGCTAATGATGACATTCAAGTTAGTTTTGTTGTCCTAACTTTCTACTAGTAAGTATAATTAGTGCTGCTAGTTATACTTAATACTACTATGTTAATGTTGTTAGTTATACTTACTACTGTTTGTTATAATTAATATTATGAGAAATGAGAGAAATGGTGAGCTGAAAAACAGAAAGAGAGATGTGTGAAACAAAAACAGATAGAGTGAATTGGTGAGCTAAAAGAAATGAGAGAAATTGGTAAGACTGAAAAACAAAAAGAGAGATGTGTGAAACAAAAATAGATAGAGTGACTTGGTGAGCTAAAAGAAATGAGAGAAATTGTTACATGATATAAAACCACCTTATTCGGGGGGGCTTGGTTGATCAAACCATAGAAGATGAACCATGGTTGTAGTGAGAGAAAGTAGAGAGAGAAAGGGAATGAACTATGTGTTTTATTAAGATAAGAAAGAAAGTTACACAATGATTCAACCAACCCCTCATGGAGAGTCATGATGGGTATTTATAGCCTAACACAAAGCTATATATACCTCATTTACAATAATAGTCCTTGCGTGTAGCAGCCGGTCTATAGCTAGTCCAATTCACGTGTAAGACACCAGCTTCACTAAAAAGTAAGCCTATCAATCTCCCTCCAAGATGGTGTCACACGTGAATTGGTTACAATGTTTCCTACAAGCAAAAATAAAGTAAAATGATAAGAATGAAGTCCAGCATTCCTAGAGATTGTCTTCAATGACTTTGATATACTTGAATGCTACAGCTTTATTTCTTCAGCTTGCAGATGAACACACTGTAAAATACTACTGAGGATGACTTAGAAGTTTTCTCTACTGAAGATCCCGGTCTTGATTAGATTTCTGCTCATAACTTCCTGACACGACTTCAAACGATTTCTTCATACGCTTCTGGTCATCTTGAAGTTTCTAAGAAAGCTGCATGTCTTGAGAAAGCTTCCTTTTCTTTCACTCCTGGTTATGTCGAAGTTTCTTAAATCTACTTCTCATTTGTCATCCTTGAAATTCTCTCATTCGAATACTTCGGATTTGATGTGAATTATGCTCTGAACTTCTTGTAAAGTATCTAGTTGAGTTTGTACTCCCTCTCAACTAGTATGCTTTTTTTTGTCAGCTCCCTCCCAAGCAGACATCCTTGAGACTGATTAGAATCGGTGCACTCGTCTTGATTCATACAACCTCCTCCAGCTCGGCTCAAAGACCTTTCTCATTTTGGAAAATTTATAGGGAGGGAATGATATCAACATCGACTCACTTTGGAATCATTCCAGTCTTGTTTGAATTCAGCCCAAAGTACACATTTTATCCCCTTTTTAGAAGTCAAAACCGTAGCACCAAAATCCATTAAGACCCGGAAATGCACTTTTCTCCCTCCAGGAAAGTGCAGATATGAATTGCTACACCAAATTCAATTAAGTCCCAAGTGTACGTAATTTATCCCTCTATGTAGTTGAAACTGTAACATCAAAACGGTAACATAAAAAACAACTAAGTACCGGATGTACACATTTCTCCCTCCAGGATGATGACTAACTGAGGAATCATCCTACACATGTGTACATCTTATGCCAACTGGAATAGCTTACTTAGCTTCATAGCCCATGATTGCATAAGCAATGCTCTGTGAGAAGATGTCGGTACTCTCTTTACAATTCTCTCTTGATCAACCCAAACTAAATCCCCTTATCTATTCTGTAGGCTAATACTGATGACCACTGATGGAGACAACCCGATGAAACGAACCCGAGAATGAAGCAAAATCCCCGACTTGTGACTTAATCTTGTACTATCCGCGTGATGAAGAACGGTGCAGAGGCAAATCTCTAAGTACCATATACTCACCCAAAAGTATATAAAAAATACAACACCTCTTGAAAAACTCCTCAACTACGTGAGACACTGAGTACTACAATGTAACTCCTTAAAGTGATAGCTATAACCCGTGAGTACTACAATGTAACTCCTTACATCGAGTATAACTAGATACATCAAGTCTTCATCACAAACCGTATATGCCCGAACAAGTCATCTTCGTTGACGAAAAACAAAGACGAAATAAGTACACTCCTCGTGAAATACTACTTCAATCCCAAATAAATAACATCGGACAATAACTCCGTAGTCATTAAAATTCAATACTAGCCATGATGAATGAAGGTGAATTTTGATAAGGATCGTTTTTAGTGTAATGTATTGTGTTTGTTGTGTTGTTGTTCGTGATTTTTGATGTGTCATGATTGTTAACGGATATCGGCTCAAAAAATATACCATAAAAATGGCCCATCCAAGTAATAAAACCCGGTCTTTTATACTTTTACCCGACATAATATTGTTTTATTACCCGGCTTAATTTGATAACATAAGCCCAAAAAATATATTAATCCATACGCATTTTTGGCTCAATGTTATTATCCAACCCAATATACACCAACAATTAACCCAAATAAGAGATTAAGGGCAAATTTTCATGTATGACATTGATATGTGCTTAATTACACATATCTTTTACCTTCAAAAATGAGCTTAAATGACCAAAAACAGACAAAAAACTGCCAAATATATGTTTGTTTTGCATTTGTATTGTGCAGGAAGTGGATATCATCAAAAAGACAGAAAACCAAGCCAAAATGATGTCTCTCATATACTTAAACAAACGCCAACATAATTCTCTTTTAGTCTTATCACAAAAAACAAAGCAACCACATAGATCTGTACTTTACCCTTTTTAGTTATCTCAACAAAAGACTTTCCAATTCAATTGTATGAACGAATCTCATCTCATAGATAATCACAACGTTTTATTGTTCTTGTTACTCTGACATGACATCTGAATGACAAAAACAAGCAACCTTCCTTTTCCTTTAAATCGACAACAAGAACATACAAACACTTTTGTGATGCTCAAGTCTATTAGTGAAGATTCAAATGAGTTTCGGCTTCAAGATCTTAATTAAGGTCTCGGGTAAGGTTTGTTATTTATCAAAACAAAGGAAGATGATAACATACTTGTTGTAAATCTTTATTTATTTTCGGAAATTAAAAGAGGGCTTATACTCTTATAGATCGATGATGAATATGTGTTTAGTCAAAAAAAATTTGATGGTGACAAATAAACACAAATCAGAGATCGAGTTTTTTCATTGTATTTCGATTTGGGTCTTTGTTGAGGATGAGATGAGTTGGAGTTGTTGTGAATATGTGACGATGGGATATAGGAATTATATTTAGTGGATTTGTTAGATTGATGTTGGCTGATGATAGTTGTTGATGTTGTTAATTGTTGTTGAGTCTGGTCTAGTCTTTCATTTTGACCTTGACTCGTTGAGTTTGACCCGGTCAACTCGGTAAATACCGAGTTGACCCGGTTGGGTTGTTCCATGTTAGATCGGTTCTAGAAACAACTCGTTCGGTTGGTTGTCAATTTAACTCATTCGGTTGTCATGTCTTGAACTAGATCGGTTCCACTCAAATGAACTCGTTCGGTTCCTCTTTGTTGAAAAACTGGTTCGGTTCTTGCTGAGTAAACTAGTTCGGTCCTCAAGTGTGTGGCTCGTTCGGTCTTCAAAGAAACAACTAGATCGGGTCCTTATATAAATGAACTCGTTCGGTGGTCTCAAATTGTTACTCGTTCGGTTGTTGATGATATCAACTGGTTCGGTTCCTTTCAAAGATATACTCGATCGGTTCCCATAGAATTTGTAACTTGTTCGGTTCACAATGAAATCAAACACCTTGTACGCACCATCTTGCAAACACGCCGACACTCAGTCTTCGATGATGTTTCTTCGTCCTTGTGCAGTCGTACCACAACAGAGATGAATAAAAAAATGGATACAATAAAAACAAACAAAGGTATAAAAAATAAAAAATAAGAAACAGTTATAAAACAATTTAATAGTAAAATTGTTATAACACTGTTACAAGAAAAAAAAAATCGTGCCCATTTTTCTTTTAAATCAGTCCACGAGAAATAAAAAAAATATCACGAACACAAAGACAAGAAATTCACAACAGGAGGTTGTCAATTTCTTGGAAGAAGACTGATTTCATGGCAATGCAAGAAGCAAAATGTGGTTGCAAATTCTACAACTGAAGTAGAATATGTAGCTGCATCAAACTGCTGTGGACATGTGTTATGGATCCAAAATCAATTGCTTGATAATGGATATAACTTTATGGAACATATAGATTTTCATTGATAATGAGCAGTACCATTGCCGATAGTTAAGAATCAGTGTTTTACTCATTATTGCAGAAAGAAGAAGACAGTTTGAAGCACAGAGGTTGCAGGAGAAAAGAAATAAGCCAATGACTTTTGCACAACAAAAGCACTTTATGCGAACCTTTGTAAAAAATCAGAGCTCTGCAATTTATTCAACAGGATGGACTTTGAAATATGTGAAGACATTCACTGATGATCAACTCAAAGCTGAGTTTGATAAGATTAGGAATGCTGTTGCTGATCTGCAAGCACAGAACCTAAGGAGGTCACTTAAAAGACCAGGTGCTGATGTGGAACAACCTGGGTCTAAGAAGTCAAAATCCTCTGCAGCTCCACAGACTCCTGTTCCTGCTGCTTCACATCAATCATCTGCTGGTGTTACTACTAATGTACATCAGTCACCATTTGTTGATTCTCCACCTTCTACTCCTGCTGCTACACCTGATACATCTGTTGATCCCCCTGTTTCTAGGTCATCTGGACCTAGGACAAGAAGTCATTCATCTGCTGCTGGTATCAAGACATATAGCACCAGGAGGAAGTCTCTAGCAACAAGGAAGATGTCATCTTCTGAAGTGGATTTGAATGCTCCTGATAATTCCTTCATCCATGTGCTATCTGATGATGACTCTAATGATTCTGATGATGATACCAACCCTTTTTTTTGGCATGCATTTGCTACATGGGAAGTTGTTCCTACTGGATTGGGTGATGTAAATGCTTTATACTTCACTGATAAATTTTCCATATACTTTACTCATCTTAGAGAGATTCTGCACTTGCTTGATAGACAGGATCTGTCTAAGTTATATGGAATGATTGTTAAGCATTATGAAGTCAACCCTCTAGCTGGTACAGGAATGATTTTGTGGGGAGATCTTCATGTTTTGTTTGAGTCTACTACTGGTGGTTCAAGTGTTGAAGTTGGGAATGATCAACAGGAGTGGGTTATCCACAGCTGGAAATTGTTTCCATTTTCTGGTGTTCATGTGCTCGAAACATTTACTGGCAAGATCTTATACATGTTTACAGATACACCATATCCTCTCTCTGCTTCACTCATGCAGAAGATGCTGAAGCATAAGTTGGAAGTGGAGATAGATGGTATAGGGAATGACATGACATATGCTATGCAACTGATTAAATTCATCAAGAATCAGCTTGCTTCTAGTGTTCCCTCTGCATAAGTCTGGTACAATGTTACTGTCTTGTATATACTCTGTTTCTTTTGGTATGTATAGTTTTGATTGTTGCAGGTGCTTTTGGATGGTTTTTGAGGTTTTTGGATGGCATCACACTATTCTGATATGCAATTGAGCTTCAATCTTTTTTTTTCATGTGATACAATAATTTGGTGCAAAATGGTTTTATGGCACCTTGTTTTCAAAGTTTCTCTTTTGAGGTGCAACATCATTATGGGTATCAATTCCCAGGCCTTATGGCTAGAAATAATTGAACCATGGTTCTTAATTGCCAGGCCTTTTCAATTCCCAGGTCTTGTACCAGAATGAATGATTATAGATGTAATGGTTTGCTTAAAACATAGGGTCTCTCAACTGACCAAATGTTTCATGTACCAATAAGGTGAGATTGGATTGCGATCACCTGGGCGTTAACATTACTGGGTCCAAAGGATTGCCTAGCCCACAAGCAAACGGCTATGTTGGTAAAGGTTATAAAAATCCGTTTGATGGTTAGCCAGGTTACCAAAAAACTGGATGGTTTTTCACTTTACTTTATTCTTGAATGAAACAGTGGCTAGTCCTGAGCAAACGGCTAAAGGTAAAGACAAATCAAATCCGTTTATCGCTGTAATGACTTGCCCAAAGTTCTATTAGTTACTCAACCCACTATGATTCATGTTTGGAGTGGTTGAAAATGGTTCCAATCTTCCATGGTATTCCTTTTTCTAGGACCCGATAGATTGGCTAGCCCAAGAGTTAATGGCTACTTGGTAAAGGCTTCATCAAATCCATTTACTTTCTATGATTCACCTCTCCCCAGAGTTAACACACCATGGGATGTGATGAGAATCGTATGTAACCCTGAATTGATGGATGATACTGAGGTGGTCCAAATTTGGTTGCTGCTTAAAGTTTGAAGAGTTCAAGATGTTTAACGGTCAATAACTTTGGCTGCTGCTATTTTTGTTGTTGTGTCAATCCTCAAAGCTTTAAAGACTGAAGATCTATCTAGGAAACTGGAAGTTAACTATGTCAAATTCCAGTTGAGGGGAGGATTGTTAGGTATATTTGTATTTATTCGTTCCTACTGGTAGGTATGTAGTTCCTACTGGTAGAGTAATTGCTACTGTTAGTATTAAAGTTCCTACTGGCAAGTATATAGTTCCTGCTGGTTATGTTATTAGTTAAATGCCAACTGATCCTCAACACACACCCATTATTATTCAACCATCTATATCACAGCCCCAGAAGAAACAACCAAGGAGGAAACAGAGGAAAGACGCTGAGGTTCCTCAACCCAGTGGTTCTACAGAGCCTATCACTGATGAGGCTCAGGAGAGAAATGATGATAATTTAATGTTTGATACAGGAGTTTTTGATGAAGAGGAAGTTGAGGTTGAAAAGGTAGTTAGTACTGCTAAAGTTACTACTGCCAATGCTACAACAACAAATGTTGATGAGTTGACTTTGGCTCAGACCTTAATAGAAATGAAAGCAGCTAAACCCAAGGCTGTTACAACTGCTGCTACAACAACTACAACTGCTGTTACAAGACCCAAGGCTAGAGGGGTTGTAGTTAAGGAGCCAAGTGAATTTACAACAACAACATCACAACCATCACAACTTCCACAGGCTAAAGACAAAGGCAAGGGAAAAATGGTTGAGCCTGAAAAGCCTTTGAAAAAGAAAGATCAAATTTTGGTGGATGAAGAAATTGCTCAAAGACTTCAAGAAGAATTGCAAGCTGAATTAGAAGAAGAGGAAAGGCTGTCAAGACAAAAAAAAGAAGAGGATAACTTAATTTCATAGGATAATACTCAAGCTATGATAGAGGCAGATTATGAGTTAGCTCAAAGACTATAAGCAGAAGAACAAGGTGAGTTGACCATTGAAGAAAGATCAAAATTGTTTGTAGAGCTCATGGACAAAAGGAAGAAGCACTTTGCAAAGCTTAGAGCTGAAGAGATCAGAAGAAAACCACCAACCAAAGCCCAAAAGAGGAATCAAATGTGTACTTATTTGAAAAATATGGCTAATTACAAGCATAGTCAGTTGAAGAACAAAAGTTTTGAAGAAATTCAGATGTTATTTGACAATACTATAAAGTGGGTAGATTCATTTGTTCCTATGGATACAGAGGTTGTGGAAGGAAGTAAAAGCCAGGCAGAAGGAAGTAAGAAGAGAACAAGAGAAGAACTTGAGTCTGATAATTCAAAGAAGCAAAAGATAGATGAGAATGTAGAAGCTGAAGTGGATGATGAAGCAGAAATGAAAAAGCTTATGGAGATAGTTCCTGATGATGAGGTAGCAATTGATGCTATACCACTAGCCACTAAGTCCCCAATCATTGTTGACTGGAAAATCATCAAAGAAGGAAAGATGGGATACTTTCAAATCATCAAAGCTGATGGAAGTTCAAGGAGGTATTCATCAATGATTAGGATGCTTTAGAACATTAACAGAAAAGACTTGGAAATACTCTAAAAGTTGGTTAAAGCTAAACATGGGAATATAAGGCCAGAGGAGGCATATGAAAGAGTGTTATGGGGTGATCTGAAGGTGATGTTTGAACCTGATGTAGAAAGTGAAGTATGGAGAAATCTACAAGGATACAATGTGACAGTTTGGAAGCTATTTTCTTCAAGTGGAGTACATTTTGTGAGATTTCAGAATCTGCATATCTTTATGCTGGTAGAGAAAAAGTATCCACTCACACCTGCAACAATTACAAAAATGCTCAACAAGAAGCTTCAAACTGACCATTGGAATAAGATGTGCTATCAACTTCTGAAACTCATGACAAAACAGGTCAAGAATCCTGGAAGTGTTTGAATGCATCCTCCTGGTGATGGTGAAGACTTTTAATGAAGAAACTTGAGATTCAGAAGAAGAATATCAAGTTTAGGGGAGGATTGTTAGGATTAAAAGCTTCTTGATGCTGTTTGGAAGTAACTGCTACTAAGGTTAGAGTTACTACTGCTAGTATATATTACTACTGCTAATGGAAGTTAAGACTGCTCAGAGACTTAGAAGAAATACTACTAAGTAGTTAATACTGCTAGTATAAAAGTTACTACTGTTAGTGTAACTTAGTACTGTTAGTGTATGATTATTACTGCTTGAGTAAAGTTACAGCTGTTAGCATAAAGTTAGTACTGCTAGTGTAACTTAGTACTGCTGAGGAAGAATGAAGAAAATATTCTAAGTAGTTACTACTGCTTGTACACAGTTAGTGCTGCTAGAATAAAAGTTAATGCTGCTACTTACAACTGCTGAAGGATTACAACTGCTAGAAGAGTTTCTACTGTCAAAAGGATAAAGACAAGAGAAAGGATTAAGATGAAGATTGTTTATCAAGATTACTTACGGGATAAGTATGAGATATTTTTGTAAAAGATACGTATAAGTTATTTGTTTAGAAGATCATGATAACTTAGGAAAATATTGTAAGCCTGTTAGGACTCCTTGGTGTATAAAAGGAGGTCCTAGGGTATAGAGTTTAATGTACAAAATACACATTCACATTCATACGTTTTTGATATATAGCTTCAAGGTTGTAAACCCTAGTACTACACAGAGTACTCGTATTATTGATAATAATATTGGAGCTTTTCAGTAATATCATTGTTCATACATTGTTGGAAACGGATATCCGACAAAAGGACGAAAAATCAAGCCAAAAACGACAAAACCGAGCACGGAATGGAAAAGCGTGAAAGTCAAAGTCAACCAAAGTCAAAGTCTACCCCGACAAAAGTCAAAGTCAAAGTCAAAGACAAAACTGAAGAAATGTTAAATGGGCCCACCCGTACCCATCTAATGGGTCGGGTCAGCCCATTTAAACATTCTATGAAGACCTTATAAGCCTTTTAGGCTTAAAAAGCCCAAAGTCCCTTTTAATATCAACCGGCCCAAAACCAATTCTTGGCCCATTACCCTTAACTGTAACACTTAACAGCCCAACCCTTTTACAACTTAACTTTGTTAGTCCCACAAGGACCATGAGTGAAACAACTACATACACCCTTAAGGGCTTAACCCGCCAAGTCCTTAAATCTTTTATCACCACAAAGGACCACTCTTGCAATTACACAATACACCTTCAGGGACCTATCTTGCCATTTCACAAAACATTCACCCTGCACCCAAAAACAAACTAACAGTTAAATATTTTTCCCGTTAAACACCATTGTCACTATTCCCCTGCCACTTTCCCACCTCGTCCACTGTTCCAACCTCCAAAACCATCCCTTTCCCTTGAACCCCACCCCATATGAAGCCAATTGCCATGTTGGCAATCCTAAACTATGCCATTGGACAAGGAAATCAAGGGTTACGATTAAAGAACTTGGGCACAAAGAAAAATAGAAGGCTGAGATTGGGCTTTTGATCTACCTCACACAAGAAACACAAGTCATGAACTCTCTCAGTGAACAAGCATAAGAAGAGGACATGAAGAGACTTAGTATAAATATAAGACTAGTGTAGTTTATATTTTTTTGTCAAATTTTTGTTAAGTCCAACTTTGTATTAACAAGATTTGTACCATTTTAATACTGTCTTTTAAATACTTGTCATTTAATTTTATTGTCATTTAAATACCTGCATTGTATTTTTTTAAGTTAATGAAATTTACAAGTTTCCTTTAATTATTGTCATTTACCTTAAATTATCTTTTAAATACTGTTTATAAGCTTTTGTATAAGCTTTTAAGTCATTAAAAGCTTATTTGAAAGCTTGTTTTAAATTTCTGTCTTTAAAAATAAAAAATCACAAAAAAAAATCTAAAATTTGTCAAGAGCATAGAGCAAGGAGCAAGGTTAATTGTGGATGGCTTGGTTTAGAGCTTCTTGGGAAGCATATAGGTTTGATTTATAAGCTGTTTGAGAGCTTAATCCTTTGCCATAAGCTTGGACCTTTGTGAGTTCTCATTCTTCATTTTTGCTTATTACTATTCATTAGCTTATTTTATTGCTTTTTCTTGCTTATTTATGTTCCTTTATGCTTATTTGTCTCTTTTTATTGCCTACATGTCATTTAGTTAAGTCTTTGTTCAAAACTATCCTTTATTGCTTGTAATTGCTTATTGCTTATTTCCTTATTTAAGTGCTTATTTTCTGTTGAGATTTGCTTATTTATGCTTAATGTGTTTATATATTCATCTATTTTCAAAAACCTATGTTTAAAACTTTGGTAATCAGTTTTAAAATTGAGTTTTCTTTAAGTCGGGTACTAATACCCGGTATATTGTAAGAACTATATATAGCCTCTTCCAACTTTAGAAGAGGCAAGCTAGTCATTTATTCCTTTTATACAAAAACACATTTTCTCTCACTAAAAAAACTCTCTCATGTGTTTCTCTCTCTAGAAACTAGCCAAGTCCATGAATCGACCCCGGGTTATGATATATGATATACCACATTATTGGATTAAGACTTCTAAAACAGTTTTTAAGAGTAGTTTTTTAGTTCTTTTGAGTGTCAAAACACAGTTGTTAAATGTCTTGTTAGTTTACTTTTACTTTAGTCAAAATCTGTCAACCCTTTGAGTCAATTTCTAGTTTCAAAAGTCCCTTTTTTATTTTTAAATTTCAGACAGTTAAAATAGTTTTTAGTATTTGAAATTTTGAGCATAAGCTCATTAGAGGTCAAACTCCATCTGTTTTAACTTATTTTTCATTTTAAGGCTTATTTTCTAGCTTATTTATAGGGCTGCATAAGCCACCCTTTTTCTTAAGAAAACCAAATTCAGCATATGCTGAAGTGAACCAGCCACTTTGATAAGCAATTTTTATGGCCTAATTGATTTTCAAACTGTTTTCTCTTTGGTGTTTTAGATATCCTTTAAGCCAATCTTTAAGCTAGTATAAGCCCCATTCCCATAAGGTTCCTTTTTGTGCTTAAAATTAAGCTTAAAATGTCCCCTTAGGCTGTTTGCTTGACAGTGTTAGTCCAATTGCTTATTTGCTCTTTTATAGCTTTTCTGCTTATTTGCCTTGCTTTTTGTGTTTAATCTTGCTTAATAGGGTAGCTTTTAAGTCTTTTTTAGCTTAGTTAGCTTATTTAGAGCTTATTAGCTTTTGTCTTAGAAACTTTTAAGTACTTAAGCCTTTTTGAAGTATTTCTGTCAATGTAGCTTAGTTTAGCTTATTTTGCTAACTTATTTTTGTTTTTAATTGCTTATTAAGTGTAGTTTCCCATTTGTTTTAGCTTATTTTCCTTTTAACTAGCTTATTTGTTCTTAAATTGCCAACCAGTTTTAGCTTTTTAGCCCTTAGTTAAAATAGCCTTTTCTGTCATTTTCTATTAGCTTTTTCCAGCTTATTTTTGAGTCTATAAAAATGTTATTTTTTTTTAAATTTGCTTATTTTTATTTGTTTTATAAGTTTGTAAAAAGAAAACAAAAAAATAGTTTTTGCAAAAGGGGAGGCCAAGGATTCAAACCCTAGACCTCCCCTTTAACACACACAAGTCTCACCTCAAACACACACTAACCACGGTGCCAATAGGACCATCTGGTCACTACTCCACTTGGTTTATTTTATACACATTTTTCCGGTTTAAGCAATCAGCCAACTTTTGCTTATTTGTAGCTTATATATAAGCTGTCTTTCAAAGCTTTTATTTTTCTTGCATTCTACATAGTTTAAACTATTTTTCAGATTTTTATCATTAATTTTAGTATTTTTAATTAATTTTTCTTATTAAAACAGTTTTTAATTCATAATAAATTATTAAAATGTAAAAAAAATATAATTCTTTTTTTCAAAATTTTCTTTTATCATTTAGCACCTAGGAAAATTAAAATTACATTCGTAGGGTTAATTTTTTAGAAATTCAGTTTTTAAAGAACGGGATTTGAATCCCGTTCTCGTTTTCTTCGTTTTTTAAACTTTAAAAGCTCTCATTATAGGATTTTCTTTAATTTTTCTTATAATTTAGTCATTTAGGATTAGGAAATCTTAAAAAATCATTTTAGGATTTAATTTTGATAAATTAAAAATCTTAATCCATTCAATTCACGCGATCACAAACGTTCTCGATTTTCAATTCACACCTTGTTGGGAAACGACCTGGGTAGATTTTTGAGGGATTTTGTTTTGGACAAAAACGAATCTTTTAAAAGCTTCTCGGAATACTTTAGCCTTATTATTTATATATTTATTATATATTTATATAATTAAAGGGTTGCCTCGTCACCCTTATATCCC